>CATIWQ010239813.1:0-33070 GCA_949673415.1 Euphorbia schlechtendalii
CGAAAATCTAACAAAGTAACTAAAAACCAAACTAAATGCAAACCAATGCAAACATGGAACTAAACACCCAAAATGACATCGAATTACGTCCTGTTTTACACCGAAATTGATCGAAAGATAGGTCCGAAACGAACCCTATCACGCCCATCTCACTGGATAAAAGATTCTTGTTTCTTGAGGTAACCATTATTTTGCAAGCCTCTGATGCACCCCTAGAAGGAATTCCAACAGCATCAAGTTCCAGTTTTTGCCAAAGATCATCAAGAATGATGAGTACCCTGGAATTCTGCAACCTTCGATACAGTTGACTTGCTCGTACTCGAATTTCTTCAGCATCAAATTTAAGACCCAAGAAATACGCGATCTCTCCTTGAATTGTGATCAAATCCGGTGTGTGAGAAACTGGAACAACGATAACAGTATCGAACAACTTGTTTTTCAATGCTTTTTCTTGGACCTGGTTTGCTAGAGTGGTTTTTCCTATCCCTCCCATACCATATACCCCTATCATGTTCAGATTGACATCTATCAAAGCATTCACTATTTGGTTCAGCATTGACATCCTTGAGGACAAGAGTTCGCTGCCTGAAGAAGGAAGGTGGGGAATCTGTCGCAGAGGGGGGCGAAATCCAATTGGTTCTAAGCCTTCTTTGTTGCGAAGCTGTCGTATCTCTGTAGCTTTCAGTTGAGCTTTCTTGCCTAGCTGATAGCGAGTCTTCCAATTGGGGCATATTCCGAAAAAGCACCTGTTGCAGCCATTTTCTCTCCCCTCCATGATTGCATAAGCATTCCACTCATTATTTTCTGCAGTTTTCAACCAGTAAATAACATTTGGAAAGATCTCTTCCCCGTTCCTTGTAGCTTCAACAATGGACTGCTTCAACCTATCCTTTTTTTCCTGCAACTGCTCAAGCTCCACTTGGAGTTCCCAGAACTTTCTGTCAGCCTTGAAAGCATAGCTAAAATGGTACGTGATAGGGGAGTAAACACAATTTTTTTCTGGGATTTGTGATAAATTCTACCAAGATGGTCCTAATGACGCCCATAACCATTTTCAAAAGGGCCAAAACGACTAAATTGAAAGAGATGAGGAGGAGAATGAAGAGAAGTTCGATTGAATGGGAAAAGAAAGAATAGAACAGCAAGTAGAAAGTGCTGGAATGAATAAAAAATAGTAACAATAATTAAGATAATATTACACAATTATGTGACTTAGCATAGCACTAAAATAAAAGGAAAGCATAATTCACTTGTCGGTATGGTGTTTCTTTTGCTTTGTGTAATGCTCTCTCTTTTCCCTTTGCTTTTATTCTCTTCTTGTACGCTTATTGATGTTGTTATGGTCTTGCTTTTACTTTATGACATGCTCTATTTCTCCCTTTGCCAGCTACTGCTTCTATTCAATTCTTTCGGTGAGTCAATTTTCTCATATTTTGTCGTTTATGCACATGCTCCAAGAACTTGGCATAGTATTTCAATTTAATCAATTTTAACATATCTGTCCCCACGTAGTCTACAGTGTATGATGTAATTTTTTGAAAAAGTAAAAGATGCTACTAAAGTTGGTTTGAACCATAATTTTTCTTCTAATGAAGTTGAGATAGGGAAATCCGGTTCCAAATTTATTAATAAAAAAAATAACAAATAGAGTAAAAGAAAGATAAAAAAAAAAAAAAGAAAACAAACGAGTCAAGGATTAACAGAGAAACAAATAAATTCTATATGTAGGAGAATATTTGTATGGTTTTCTATGGTCATGCTGATCAAGTTTGCTCTCTAGTTGCAACTGTTTTTTATTTTTCTTGACTAAAACTTACTTCCAATTAGAGGTGGAGGTTCGCATAACCCTGTCTTCCTCTGTTATAGGAGAATTATGATTCACATTCATATTACAAGTAACCCACTTTCAGCAAAGCTAAATTCCAAACTTTTGGAACCCAAACCAATAATAGAATTCCCGAAAGCTCTTATATGTGCATTCGGTGATAAACTCCGCCGACTGGTTCTTTTTTTACTCTTCATTTGTTCCCAACAATCATCCTCCTCTACCAAAATCACCCCAGCTTACACTGTTACCCTTGTTATTTGGGTAAAAACCAACATTTATGTTCAAGCCAGAAGGAGTGTCAATTCTCTTCTTGGATAGCAGGACTTCGTTATTCAACCCCTCAAAGTTATCCACTCATTCATGTATATACGAGGTGACGTGTGTCGAGTCCGTAAAAAATAAAATTCCACCAAAATAATATTGTTGGTCCGTAAACTGGCTGATAACAACAGCAGAGGGGGGGGGGGTGAATGCGTAAACTGGGTTACTTTTTAGACCTTTTTCAATTAAAGTTAACTCAGTATGGTTTTTATATGCGTGTTGAGTATGCATGCTGAGTGCGATATAAAAACGTATAAACTCCTCAGCTCAGCTGGTATAGTTTATCTTCAACCATTAACTGAGTAAAGATTACTCAGTGCGAGTTGGATAACAGGAAAATAAATGAAATGAGAGAGATGAATGAGAAAGAAGCTGATGAGGCTAATCGCTTAGAGTTAGAACGATTACACCTGAGATTTTATCCTGGTTCGGCCCCTAGCCTACCTCTAGTCCCCTGATACCGTCTCCGAGCTTTAATCCACTAGTGGTTCGTTCCTTCAATAGGCGGAGAAGCCTTTACAATGGGTAGACTCTATTACAAAAAGTTCCTCCTTTCTAACTACCGCTCAAACTCAATTTGGGTACCCTTCCCAAACTAACACTCAAGATAAATAGAATATAGCAAACTGAATTCAACTTATAATACGTTGAATCCTTACAAGGTTAATCCTATGACTCATTCTCTCTATTACAAACTGATAGATCTATTGATTGTTTGCTTATTGCTTGCTAGTGAATTTCTTGAAAGCAGAGAAGACTTTCGCAAGGTTTTGCTCTTAGGAAATTCAAGGTGATTCACCTAGTTTGAATGTCTACTTCAGTCTTCTATTTATACTGTAGATCTTTGAGAAGTAGCCATCGCAAACTTTGAGGATATCGTAGATCTTCAATTTCTCATTTCTATTAATCTTTCGAATCTTCCCATTGGAGATAGATTTCAGGAAGTTTAGAAATAGGAAGTGAACGTTGTGGTGCGATTTGTTTCCATTTCTAAATTTTCATTTTTCTTCAAGCAATTTGGATCTTTGAGAGATTTGCGCTTCAAGCAACATGGCATCTTTCCGTTGGATGACTTTGATAACGTTGCGAGATGTGCGCGGAGATCTTTGATACGCGTGCATTTCACGGGATTATTTCTTATTCTCTGATTCTAATGGGGAATTTCTGACACTTTATACATCCACGTTTAATGTTGTGAGGACCACATATATCTCTATTAATTTCAGCATCTTTTTCTCCTGAAGAATAACAGTGGAATATTATGTTCCTTCATAGATAGTGCTAGTAGCATATGTGTCATGGTAATAATCAACGCCGCAAAAACTATTACTTTTGGATAAGTAATATTGTAACTCAGCAATTCTCTGCTACATTCTTTTATGGTTTACAAGTGGCCGAGCTCGCTGATCAGGAAACTTGAACAAGCTGTCAGGAATATTCTTTGGACCGGATGCATTAATAAATGGAGGTTAGTTACGACTCCATAGAAGGTCTATCAAACGCGTATGCAATGGGCGGGCTTGGCATGCGAAAATTCGAGGACATGAATCTCTCTATGCTCGCTAAATTGGTGTCGAGGCTGATCTCTAGCCAAACAGATTTTTTCATCATTATGAGGAAACGCTTCTTAAAGAATGATTTACCTATTGATTAGTTGAATAATTCCAGCATATGGAATTCCATGAAGCACGCTTATAATCTCCTTCGAGATAATATTATATGGTTCATCGGTGACTCCTCTAAGTTGAGCTTTTGGAACTCAGAATGGATTCTTCCACCATTAGGAGCTTCTATCAATCTTCATAGGGCGGATCGAGCAAGGAGATGTGAGAAAGTATTGGATTATTTTGTGGATGGATCATGGCAAAATCTGTCGCCTATTATTCCTGCCATTTTGCAGCAGCATATCCGAGACATAAAGCCGATCGGGGATCAAATGGACACTTATTTTTGGAGGCCAGCAAGCAGCGGAACTTTCACGGTGAAATTATTTTATCAATGGTTGCAGCCCCCTCTTGCTGTTTGCTCCATCTCGATGAAATTGTGGCATAAGTCAATCGCTCTGTCTCATTCTATTATCTGCTAGAAGGTGGTTCGGGGTTACATCTCTACCCATGATTCTCTCATTCGTAAGGGCATCAATATTGTTTCATGTTGTAGCCTTTGTAAATGCCATCCAGAGGACAGAGACCATTTATTCTCTACTTGCCCTTTCGCGCACTCGTTATGGACAGCTTTGCAGTCACTCTTTGGCAGAAACTTTGCAACTAACTCGGGTGTTGATGAGCTGCTTAAGGTTGCATTTTTGCACAATTTCAGTCCGCAAATTCAGACCTTGTGGAATGCAGCAATAATTAATATTATTTGGCTTATCTGGTATGAGAGAAACAGCTGTACTTTTAATGATAAGCAGCCCAATGTGATGCATGTTCTTCATCAGCTTTGGGAGATTCTAAGGCGTACAGATGGGATCGGTTTTGGCACTGTTTAAAACTCAGTAGTTGAGAGTAAAATTTTACACAATTTAAGGCTCACCCTAAGATTAAATCAAGCACCTAGAATGATCAAAGTGAGATGGATTAGGCCACCAGAAGACTAGATTAAAGTAAATACGAATGCTTCGAAGGATGGCGCCCCAGGCTCGTCGGGATGTGGTGGCATTTTTAGAAACTCTAACGGTGTTTTTGTTCTTGGGTTTTCTTTTTTCAGGCCAAGCACTTTCGCATTTGTTGCTAAGCTTGAAGCTGCAATTTATGTAATCAGAAAAGCTAAGGAGAATGGCTGGAATCAGCTTTGGATTGAAAGCGACTCATCCTTTGTAGTTCAGACTTTTCGCACAAGAGCAACTCGGGTTCCTTGGCAAATTCGGACAGCCTGGTTAGATTTTTTGAAGCTAACTCATTGCATGAGAATTATGGTTATGCACATTTATAGAGAAGGGAATATGGTTGTGGATGCATTAGCAAACCATGGTCGAATATCTCAAGACACAACCGAATGGACCCAAGCTCCCCACTTTTGCCGAGGGATGTTTTTTAATGATCTTAATGGTTTTTGTAATTATCGTTTTAGATAGCTTTGTAGCTTATTTGCTTCGTTATTTCATTCTCTTTGTTTCTTGTAATGAACTTTTTTATTTTTATTTTTTAATAAAGCACTAGGGGGGTTGTTAGTAGTGGGGAAGGGCGGGTTCCCCATGGTGTGAGTTCCTTGGCCTGCCTTCGGGTGTGGGCCGTAAGCAGCGCTTTCACTAAGGGACTAATGTCACCCTCGCTTCTTTCTTCCTGGCCCTAATCTTATTCAAAAAAATATTGTAACTCAGCATGAGCTGAGTGATGATAACTTAAACTATATAGTACTCAGGACAGATTTGGGTTCTACAATCTCCATTTTGGACAAATAGCAAACTAAATGGTATAAGAAGATAATTGATATAGTTTAGATTTATCAGATTACTTGAAAGCAAAGTAAGAGCTCCCTTTCGCTAAGTGACTTTCCTTGGTCAGCTTAAGCTCCCCCATACTGAGTGTGTCTTTTCTTCAAGCAACTCAGCTCCCCCATACTTAGAGGATTTCTTCTTTGATTTGGGATTTCATCTTACTTTGGCTTATCTTCAGTTTCTTGTATATTTTCTTGCATAGATTTGTTAGATATACAGCATAAACTATACTTAGCTATAAAAGTTAAGAAGATCTTAACTTGAGGTGAAAAACTTGTATTTTATTAATATAAGGAACTTAGTCAGTACATAATATATGTCCTAAACTAAGATTACATTAAGTCCTATTACAAGTTTTCATTCAACTACTTTGAACTAGCCTAATGCTTATGAGCTGAGGAAGAAGAAGATCCGTGCTGCCTTGGCTTATCCTGATTTGCTCTTAATCTTTACTGTGGATCCCTGTGCCTTGGAAGAGATCCCTTGTTAAGGTTTACCATTCTGACAGCATCTTTAGCTACTTTCTCCCCCTTTGCTATCTGGCCTTGAACAATTTGATCTAGGTAGACATTAAAGACGTCAAGAGCAGCTTGGAAGCTTTCTTGCTGGCTAATGATTGCAGGGGAAATCTCATGCTCGAGTTGCTCCTTGCCCTTGGTCGAGAGGAAATCGTGATCGTTCATCTCACTCAATAGTAGATGATGACACCTGGAGAGATGGGTAATCTAGTCAAAGCGCGGACTTGCGAATTGTTGAAAAAACTGTAGTAAGCCCTGGAAATCCATTGTTGTCAATGTAATCTTCAGCTTTGATTCAGTATCACAGATTTTTTGGCAGATGGATGCCACATTTTTAGAAGTGAATTTTATGTCCTTGCCATCCATCTTTCCCAGTCTCAATAGGGTATCAATCTTCTGTGGCATATCATGCACTTTAGATTTTATCTCATCTAGCTTGGCGTGAACTGACAATCCAGTCTTTGGGTAAATAGGCTCGCTTGGAGGCATACTAAGCGCAGGCATGTTATGAAAGATTTTCCCCATTGCGGAAATAAGAAATTTTTATGAAGAAGTAACTTTGTCTGTGATGTGATATGTGATCTCCTTTTGAATTATGTCCATTTTGTTGCTAAGAGACTCCAGATTACTAACAGGGGCCTTATCTAACTTGGAAGAGATGTTCTCCAACAGCTTCAAGACTAGGTTTTGCTTTTTATCTTGAACAAGTAGGAGCTTGGACTCTTGCTCCACAAGTTTTGCAATGCTATGGCTGATGTCCTTGGTAGTTGTCACCTCTTTGGTGAGGTCTTCAATCTTATGATCGTTAAGTCTCTTTATTTTTGGCTTGTTCCTTTCCGAGATCATGAATTTGTATCACTTGAGTAGCCATGTTGGTACTCAAGAGACTCAGCCGCTCAGTAGTAGCATCCACACTACCCTATATCTTTCCTGTGTTAGCATTTGCTAACACAGTAGACGTGGGGATAGATGCAGTAACTGTCCCAAGCTGGGCTGCAGACTCCATTAACCCATTCAGAATCAAAGCCATCTTATCAACTAAGCTTTTGGCACTCTCTTTTGCCTAGTGATTTTGAATAACTAATAGGCTACCCTGGATTCTCTCGAACTTCTCAAAGTAAAGAGAATCACTAGGCACACTTGTATGTTGTTCGAATTCTGGCAATTTTTCCATGGGCTTAGAAGATAAGTCCATCAATTCTTGAGTCAGTAGCATTTTTCTTACTGCTCCATCTAACTCTGCATCAGTCTTGAGTGCTGGAAATTGCTTTCTAGCTAACTCACAGATCTGAGTGATGAAAGATGTATCAGTCATTTCTGGCTTTCTACTGGATTCAGGTGCTTCATGGGTTGTAAAATTTACCTTAGCAGCCTGATCACTTGCGTTTCCCTACTGAGTGTAGTTCTCAGTATTAGGAACTTCCCTATCCAGATGGGTTAAGGGGTTAGTGGATGGGTTTGAAGAAGTGGTAGGTGTATAAACAGAATAAGGGATTGGTTTGAGAGGAATAGAAGGTACAATGGCTTGAGAAGGAATTTGGTGAGAATGTATAGGAGATTAAGTTACAGTGTTATGTACTGGAGAGGGAAAAGGATCTTGATTGTCAAAGGGTGAAGAGATATGGATGATTGGTGATTTCTTAGATGAGGAGGAGGAAGAAGAAGAAGAAACAGATATTTTCGATGTGTCAGGACCTGTAGGAGTAGATCCTGAGGGGTTAACAAAATTTATAGGTGAAGGATTTACAAAAGAAGGAAAAGGGGTAGGAATTTTATTTACCTCTAGGTTAGCCATTTGATCCAAGGATGAATCAGCCTGAGGTTGCTCAAGCTGAGGAGTGGATTCCTCAACAGGAGTGAAACTAGGTGTGGGGATGCTAGGTTCCTGAGGATCAGATTCCTCAGCAATGGGATTGATGGAGTCCCAAGCACCTTCCTTATTTCTCACCACCTGCACATTTCTGGGCAATGGCCTTGTGGTGGAGGAGGGCTTACGCTGAGTACCCTTCACATCTCCATTTCTTGGCCTCATCCTACACCTCAGTAGAGTCTGACACTACCATTTTACGCATTCTTTGGTGCAAGGATTCACTGGGCTCCATTTCATCCTTTAGCTAGCTCAACTTCCAATCTTGCCTCCGCTTCTCTTTGAATACGGGTTTTTGCAACCATCTTCCTTCATTAGTGTTGAGTAGGAGCTTCATTGGACTTAGCTAGACTCTTCCCCTTGGCCTTAGAGGAAGCAGCCTTCTGAGCTGTGGAGGAGGTGGCAGAGATCTTCTCAAAGATGGTGGAGATAGGACCATTATTAGAGCTGGATTCATTTCCGAATTCCGCGACAAAAGGATCTTCCTCCTCCTTGCTGATGTCCACAAGTATTACTGTCGGTATGCAATTCTGCTTTTGCTTTTGTTGTGCCTTGGAATTCCTAACATGCACTTGATTATAGGTCAACATGCTGAAGTGAGACATCTCCAACTTCTTCTTCACTGGCAGAATTGATCTACTGGACTCCCTAAAAAACTCACCCAAGTCGACTTTCACTGCCCTCATTATCCCAGATATGAGATAACCATATTGATAGACGGTAATCACTTTGGTCAGTTGATGAAGTATCAGAACTAGCCAATTAAGTTTCTTACCCTTTACCATATGGTAGACCACACACCTTTCGAAATAGGTGTAGCTAGTCAACGAGCCAATCTTTGGCAGCAACAGCTTCACTACCAGCTCATGATACATCCTAGCTTCCCAAGATATCCCACTGGTAGCAATCTCCCCAGACACATAATTTGTGGGGTGTTTCCAATGTTCAAGAACAAGAACACCATCTTCATCATAGATCGCTGGAGATGAGTGCCTGAATTGAGCATGTTGAGAATGCTCCCTATGAGCCTGGTATAAATCAGTGTCGTCTTGTCTGCACACTCCATCATCAGGACATCGTTGAAACCTTCAATAGTATACATATGGGTGTAGAAGGCTCTCATGAGTCCTGTGACTGCTGGACCCTCCATCTTCAAAAAAGTATTGAGTCATTGCTGTTTGATGACTCTATGCATTATCTTGTTCAGCATTAAACCTTCATAGTCAACTTCATAGACTGGACCAAAGTTTAGGTTGTCTTCCCAAGTGATTTTAGCAAATTCCTGCTTTCAAAGTAATCTTCTTCGTTTTTCATTGATTATCCACCACAATCTTCATCATGGTGGTGCTCTTGAGTTTGTAAGTGGTCTCGATCACGCCATTTGATATTGGAAGTTAGAGAAAATGAGAGAATTTGAGGGAATGAGAATTAGGGTTTGAATGCTCTAAAGGTTTTGAAATCGCCAAAGCAAGTAATCTTCCTTCTCTCAACTAATCATCTTATATAGGCAGAAACCATTTTTAGGGGGTACGTGTCATAATCTTAGCTTAAGATGGAAAAGTAACGCTGAGATTAACAAATAATGAATCACCTCAATAAAACGATGAGTTTAGACAAAGACTGTTCCTATTCTATTCAACATCATTTGAAAATGTAGAAATTTGAAATTTAGCTCGAATAGTAACGGAAAATTTGACCGCATTGTCCACGTATCCTCACATACTTGATTTCCAATACTAAGCTAAAATTCTGATAATTTCTATCTTCTTCATCATTTGCACTCTTGTTGTCGCACATGACCTCGAGATAATTTAACTTAATTCCATAATCTTCCAGTTGCTGTTTTATCCAAAGGAGTTGAGCTACACAACTTCCTGCTACCATGTACTCAGGTTCAGCTGTACTCAGCACAACTGAAGTTTGCTTCTTACTGTACTAAGAGACAAGACATTCTACAAGGAAGTGGCATCCTCCTATTGTACTTTTCCTGTCTAGCTTATCCCTTCCATAGTCTGCATCTGTGAATCCCCTAGGAGTGAAATCTGAACTATTGGGATACCCATAGACCTACTTTAATTGACCCTTGCAAGTACCTAAGAATCCTCTTCATAGCTGCCAGATGTGATTCTCTAGGATCAGCTTGGTAGCTAGCACAGTAGCATACAGCATAATGTATATCTGGTTTGTTGGTGGTTAGACTGGTTGATGAAAATACCATCTTCTGTTTGTTTGATTTGAAGACCCAGAAAGAAGTTCAATTCTCCCATCATAGAAATTTCGAACTCACTCTTTATCTGCTTGTTGAATTCATTACACATTATTTCATCAGTTGCTCCTAATATGATACCATCAACGTACATCTAGACTAGCAACACATCTTCTTTTCTTCACCTGATAAACAGAGTCATATCTACTTTTCTTCTTTCATGGCCTTTGCTTATTAAGAAATTAGTTAGCCTCTCATACCATGCTCTTGGGGCCTACTTCAATCCATAGAGGGCTTTCTTTAGTTTGAAAACATGCTCTGGATTTTTCACATCTTCAAATCCTGGAGGCTGTCGAACATATACTTCTTTTTGAATGAATCCATTTAAGAAAGTGCTTTTAACATCCATTTGAAATAGTTTGAAATTCATATGGGATGCCAAAGTACAAAGGATTTGAATGGCTTCAAGTCTAGCTGCTGGAGCATAGGTTTCATCATAGTCAATGCCTTCCTACTTATTGTAGCCTTGAGCGACAATTCTAGCCTTATTCCTGACTATAGTGCCATCTTCATCAAGCTTGTTTTTAAGGACCCATTTGGCATCAATTATTAATTTTCCTTTAGGCTTAGGAACTAGATCCCAGACATCATTATGTTTAAACTGATCTAGTTCCTCTTGCATTGCAATCATCCAATAGTCATCTCCTTCTGCATCTTCAAACTTCTTGGGTTCGATCAATGATATGAATGCTGGATGACTCATCATACGGCTTAGCTATCCTCTTGTCATTATTGGATTGTGAACATTATCAACTATGCTATTAAGTGGATGGTTATGATGGGCTCTAATCTCTCTTAGAAGACTCAGATCAGCTATTGGAGGATCGATAATTGGATGCTGAGGTGGAGGTTAATCTTCACCGTCGTTAAAGATGATTGAGAGATCTTCATCATCATCTTTGCTTTCCTCAGCTAGTGGATCCTGAGCTAAGTTGGGTAGTTTAGCTTGTGGCGTACTGAGTTGATTTGAGAACTGAGTGGCTCCCTCATCTTATTCATTTGGACATCTTTCTATAATGTAAGTTTCAATGAAACTTACATGCATAGACTCCTCTAAAAGGCCAGTTCGCTTGACATATATTTTATATGCCCTACTGTTAGTTAAGTATCCTAAAAAGATACCTTCATCAAACTTAGGATCAAACTTTCCTATTTGCTCTTTGGGGTTAAGAATAAAACATCTATAGCCAAAAGATCTGAGATAACCAATCTTAGGCTTGCGCCCTCGCCAAAGCTTGTGGGGATTTTTCTCAAGAGTTGGAAGAATTAAAACTCGATTCAAGATATAAAATGCTATGTTAACAGCTTCTCCCCAAAAGTATCTTGGTAGATTATTATCACTCAGCATGGATCGAGCCAGTTCAACAATGGTCCTACTCTTCCTTTCTACAACCGCATTTTGTTGAGGAGTATAAAGAGAAGAGAAGTTGTGCTCAATGCCATGCGCTGAACAGAATTCTTCGAAATGGGAATTCTTGAATTCGCGAGTTCAATGATGAAGCTGTAATTTTTCCCTTGTTAGCTTTTAATATTTTGCAGGGTTTTGAAATCATCTGGGAATCATCTGCCTTGTTTCTTTAGGCTTTATTTTCTTAAAAATTCCCAAGCCCAAAATGAAAACCCAATCTGGCCATGCAATGTCATCAACGATATCGCTAATGTCATTAATGACATCGCTAATGTCATTATTGATTGGCAGACCAAAAAGCTAATTTCTCCATCTTTTAATCAAAACAACTCATCATTCCACACCAATTCTGGATATTCTCCGCTTTACAGCCTCCCTAGATGATGTTGATCCCACTTAGTCAATAATGGTGAGGGGAAAAAGGGAGAAAGGACAAAACAAGTGGGTGAACCAATTGAATTTTTGGATTGAAGGGAGCTCATAAGGGCTAAGTTCAGTCAAAGAAAAAAGGGAGGGGGATTGAATTGGTAGAGAGGAGGATGAAACTTTCATGCAAAGGAGAGAAGGGAGAGTTCAAAGTGTTCTTCATTTGTTCTTTAGTGTTCTTGAACAGAACACTAAACTTTCACCCCAATACTTGAGATTTCAGGTTAGTTAGCTTGAATCCTTGAGGTTTAGACTTGAATGGAGAGTCTACAACATCTTTCTCATTCACTTGAAGGTTACTACACCTTCTGAAACATCTACTTTGGCAAGGAATATATCCCTTCCAAAGAATTTCGATAAATCAACAAATACAACCGAAAAAGAAACAAGGAGAGCTTCCTAGAGGACTTCTTAGACCTTAAAGAACGTGGATTCATAACTATAGGGTAAGCCTCTGAGTTCCTAGAGTTTGTGCTTACATTTATATGCTTTTATTTTTGAAGTTACGTTTTGTTTTCGATTTTTTACATTTTTACGCACCAATCTATTTTCCACGATTTTCAGTATGATCTCGAATATTTTAGAGTATTTTCTTTACACAAACATATTCTACACATCTTAAGCTTTCTGTAATGATAAAGATCATTCAAATCGGTTAAGTACAACGAAAGTTATGATCTTTTGAAGTTTTATATTTTGTTTTTGCTGTTTTCTGCTGTTTCTGTGTTTTTCATGCAGGTCTGGAGACTCAATGTCGTTAATGACATCACCTAATATCATTAATAACATTACAATGTCATTAACAACATTTCCTAATGTCATTAATGGCATTGGCATTGGCTTTGGCTGAATGCATTTTTGCTTTGTTTTGCTTAGTTTCGAATCATTTAAGCTCGAAACGACCCGCTGAGACCATGCTGAGTTTGGAAATGCATCATTGGGGGTAACAAACCTCTAAATTGTAATTATTTAGGATTTATAAATTATTTATTAATGTATTAATACGTTAATTAAAGTTTAGAGTAGCAACGAAAGCGCTTCGAGTCATTCATATCGATATCGCCCCTCACAGGGAAGTCGATAATGATATGAGTGACATCGTTACCATTGTTAACCCAAATGATAGATATGTTATCCATGTTCAACCTAGATTTATGTTTCTAAATGTTGGTTTAGGTTACCCACATGCAGGGTACTCAAGTTCCCCAGATAACAGTCCTCACCACTTGCCATGCGATCATTTTCACTAATAAAATTAATCAACATATGTGTAAATAAAAATTAACCATTTTTATTTAAAATAACAACTTTAAATTATCGATGTTTTAATTAGGCCACATGGGCCTCGCTAAAATCAAATCGAACATATGTGCTATACCTCTTGTTAACCCTTTGTGGATGCAGGTTAGATGTATGCCTAGGATTTATTTTCCTTCGGGTATTGTAAATATTTTTATGGGAATTGTAAATAATGGATTAGGTGAGCGGTTACATCCCCCGAGTTTTGTAATTTACTAATTTACTTTTCCACATTTACTTAATGCTTAATGTATCGATTTATTGCTTTTCGCATGCACGTTAAATCATGCATTCAACCCCAAAATGACTTAAGTACGAATATGTGCAATTAAGAAAATATGGTTTTCTATAGATGTAATATAATGTGATCCAATAAGAAATAAGCAACTTATCCCAAACCCGAATCTCTGTGTCTTGGTGGGCCATCCCCCGAATGTTAAGCCTCATAGGACTCTAATTCTTAGAAATAGCTAATCCAGGTGGCAACTCCACACTAAGAGATGGTGGATTCGGGTTTGAACCGATTTAAAAATAACATTTTCTCTCTCTCTTGCAAACTTTTTTCCCGGGTCCTCAACCCGGTGCGATTTTCAAACGCCCGGTGGATCCCGCTTCTCATTCCCCACACGCTCTCAACCCACCACTCCGTGTCATCCACCCATAAGCACACTCTTGATATTCAGCCTTTTCTTGAAGAAAGCGGATATCAAGCGATAAGGAAGCATTGGCATCTTCCAGATCATCACTTCTTCTCACTATCTCTTTGATACTTTCATCAATTTATTAGTTAACTTCATAACATCAAAGAGGCCTTGGGTGAATTCTTCTATTGACAAAGGGACTTCAGAATGTACCTTAGTTTGATGGGCTTTTCCTTTATCATGCTCAGCTTCAGAGTTGACAGCGAAAAAATTTCTACCAGAGGTAGATGCTGAGCCTTCACCTTGACTTTAGATAGCCATCAAGCAGAGATTAGCTGAATCAGTGACTTCTTCATCAGAAGATGAAGATTCTTCTGAATCACTCCAAGTAGCGGCAAGAGCTTCATTCTTCTTGGAGAATCTATTCTTGAATCTATCCTTCTTTTCCTTTAGACAGCTTGACTGGATGTGATTCTCTCCACACTCGAAGCACTTAATATCCTTATTATGGTCCTTCCTCAGCTCCATGTTGCTGCTAAGTTAACTTAATTTTATTGAGAAACTTCTTCTTGTTGTTGAACTTCCCATCCTTCTTTATAAAGCATTTGAAGCACCTTGTAAGAAGAGCCAATTCTTCATCAAAGTCACAGTTGGTGGACTTGTCAGGTTAGTCTACTTTGAGAATAATGGCTTTTCTTTCCTTACCCTGATTTCTCTTAGAGTCATCTGAGTACTTTCTCAACGACATCTCATGAGTTAACAAGGTGCATATCAGCTCATCATAGTTGTAGGTCTTAAGGTCATGAGCTTCCTCGATTACGCTCTTCTTGGAATCCCACTCTTCTATGAGAATACGGAGAATTTTCTTAACTCGCTCTTCCTCACTAAACTCCTCTCCAAGTCATTTTAGTTCATTGATAATATTAATAAACCGGGTCTTCATACTCTGAATATCTTCATTGGTAGCCATCGAGAACATCTCATACTCTCTTAGCATGAGATTTATCTTCGACTCCTTGACCTTGTCTGTCCCCTCATAGGTAATCTCCAGCTTCTTCCAGATTTCCTATGCTATTTCACATGTTGAGACCCTATTAAATTCTATAAGATCAAGCGTACAGTGTAAAAAAAAATAGCTGCGGCATTCTCTTTGAGAAGCCTCAGATTAACGTTATTGTAGTCCTCTGGATCTACATGTACGCGCACACCATTCCTGACCTCAGTAAGAACTCTGGGGCCAAGCTCAATGCGAGCCAGGCTTACATACTTTGAGACTGGATGAAGTTCTTCATACAATTCTTCCAGAATGTATAATGATTACCATCGAATAGAGGAGGTCTAGTAACAGACATTCCCTCCTTCAGAAGAACTATTTGACCAGAACTCGAGCTGAAGTTATTGTTTGCCATTTAAGGATCTGACTCAAGATGATTAGTCTTAAGGTTGAGAAACTACTCTGATACCACTTATTGGTCCGTAAACTAGCGGATAACAATAGCAGAGAGGGGATAAATGCGTAAACTAGGTTACTTTTTAGAACTTTTTCAATTAAAGCTAACTCATTATGGTTTTTATATGCATGTTGAGTGCGATATAAAAATGTATAAACTGCTCAGCTTAGCTGGCACAGTTTATCTTCAACCTTTAACTGAGTAAAGATTACTCAGTGTGATTTAAATAACAAGCAAATAAATGTATGAGAGAGATGAATGAGCAAGAAGTTGATGAAGCTAATCGCTTATAGTTAAAACGATTACACCTGATATTTTATCCTGGTTCAGCCCCTAGCTTACCTCCAGTCCACGGATACTATCTCCGAGCTTTAATCCACTAGTGGTTCGTTCCTTTAATAGGCAGAGAAGCCTTTACAGTCAGTAGACTCTAATACAGAAAGTTCCTCCTTTCTAACTACTGCTCAAACTCAATTTGGGTACCCTTCCCAAACTGACACTCAAGATAAATAGAATATATCAAGCTGAATTCAACTTATAATACGTTGAATCCTTACAAGGTTAATCCTATGACTGATTCTCTCTATTACAAACTGATATATCTATTGATTGTTTGCTTATTGCTTGCTAGTGAATTTCTTGAAAGCAGAGAAGATTTTTGCAAGGTTTTGCTCTTAGGAAATTCAAGGTGATTCACCCAGTTTGAACATCTACTTCTATCTTCTATTTATACTGTAGATCTCTGAGAAGTAGCCGTTGCAAACTTTGAGGATATCACAGATCTTCAATTTCTCATTTCAATTAATATTTTGAATCTTCCCATTGGAGATAGATTTCAGGACATTTAGAAATAGGAATTGAACATTGTGGTGTGATTTGTTTCCATTTCCAAATTCTCATTTTTCTTCAAGCAATCAAGATCTTTGAGAGATTTGTGCTTCGGGCAACGTGGCGTTTTTTCGTTAGATAACTTTGATAACGTTGCGAGATGTGCGTGGAGATCTTTGATACATGATGCATTTCATGGGATTATTCCTTATTCTCTGATTCTAATGAGGAATTTCTAACACTTTGTACAGCCATGTTTAATGTTGTGAGGACCACAGGAATCTCTATTAATTTTAGCATCTTTTTCTCCTGAAAAAGGATAGTAGAATATTCCGTTCCTTCACAGACAGTGTTAGTAGCATATGTGTCATGGCAATAATCAGCGTCATAAAAACTATTACTTTTGGATAAGTAATATTGTAACTCAGCATGAGCTGAGTGATGATAACTTAAACTATATAGTACTCAGCATAGATTTGGCTTTTCCTACACTAAGTAAAAGTATTCTTAGTGTTTAATTAACTTTTACTATCCCATATTGATTGCTAACACCAAAACTTTTGAGTACTATGAGGTACTATTAACTTAGGTTCTACAAATATACATTTGCAATAGCAGCAAGTGGGATCGTCTCCTCAGAGACTTACGCAATCGATTTATTCTACTATTTGACCAAAAAATTTACAATGAAAAATAAAAATAGGGGGTTTGAAGTTGTTTAGAAATCAACAATTTGGAAAGTTAAAAATTGCAAAGAGTAAGAATACGATTTAGCTTCTTTAACTTCAATGTTAACCTTGACTTTAGGCTAACTCTATTTCTTTAAGATTTCTCCATAGAATTGTCCAGTACCTAATTATGCACAATTTAACCACAAAATCAGCAGTAGACTATTCCAAGAGATATGATAATTTGATAGTAAAGCATGCTGTATTTGCAAGTTGTCAAACTCCCCCACACTTGCCTTTTGCTTGTCCTCAAGCAAACACCAAAGATCAAAAGAGAAACAAATTTAAACCAAGCAAAGATTTCATTCACTTTCCTAAAACATGATTTCTTTCACCAAAAATTTTGATAGAATTCCTTTTTAAGATCTAAACAACCAACTAATTAATTTCCTTAATAAAGTATTTCACCTAGCTCGGAACTCGATCTATTTCAAGAGTTAAAAGTCAAAATAATTCCAACCTTATTATATGTTTGCTCGATGGGATCCCTAGATGCATATTTTTTTATTTTTCTCCATTTTTTTCTTTTTCACATTATATTTATATTTTTTTTCACTTTTTGCTTCTTTATTTGCGAAAATAAAAATCCTATGGAAGAGACAACACCTGGTTGCTAGTCGAGCATAGTTCTTCCTTCTAGCCATCCTATGGAAAAGTCATCACCTGGTTGCTAGTCGAGCAATGCTTTCCCTTCTAAAACAAAAATGAAAACAAAACCTATGATAGAGTCATCACCCGGTTGCTAGCCGAGCAATTCTTTTTCTTCTAGACTCGAAGCAGAAAACAAAACACCAAAATCACATATTTACGAAAGGAAATGTATTTTAAATCGATTAACAAATTGAGTGCAAAATCATGATTTTACTAGGCGACTTCTAGAATTTAATTGATTGGGATGATTTTTATTTTTGTCAATATCTCCATAATTTTGGATTAGTTGAGAACATTTGTAATTCTTTGTTAATGAATCTCCCCTCATTTCTTTTATTTTCTGATGCTGTTTTAATTTGGGCTATTATTTGAATTCGGCCCAAAACGGTTTTTATGTCAGGTTGTTTATTAGAGATTATGTTCTCTTTGTATGTTACATAAGTAGTACTGGTTTCTTCTAGGGCTTCTTTTTCTGCCTCTAAAGATGGATATTTTTTCATGAATGATACCATATTTTCCTTGAATGAATATTGCAGCTTTTGCCCATTCATTGTAGATGCCTCTGTTAAACCCGTTATGAATTACATGATAGGGCTTACTTTTGGATAATCCAGGAGTGATATCAGCTGGAGTAATTAATACTTTGTTATCTTTATCATCTGATGACTCAGATTGACTAATGCTTCCGTTGTTAGACATTGATGATTCAGCTATTGAAACAGAATGTTCAGTTTCTGGATTTGATAATCCTTTGAGTAGTCCAAGAGTAGAGTCAAGCTTCGTTGTTTCTGCTTTGATTTTTTCTACATTTGATAATGTTTGTTCCAACTGATTATTCTTTTACTTTAATTGATTGGAAATGACTGCTATGGCTGACTCTATTCTCTGGTCAAAGTGTTTGCTCTGTAGTTTTCTTCGAACTTTATTAATACAACCTGAAATTCATAATAAGATAATTTTAATTGCCAACGGATTAACCTTCCTTGATTATAATGAGTATTAATTTTATTACAAATGAATGTAGTAACATATTTACTATCGGTTTTAACAATGAATGGTTTGGGGAGTAACTCTATTTTCCATTTTCATGTAGTATTTAAGAGAGCAAGTGTTTCCCTTTCATGTGTAGTATAGCTTTTTTGAGTATCTATAAATGTTCCTAATATATATTTGGCTATTTTTTCTAGAGATACACATTGCTTTGTTTTGAATAATGTTGTAAGGGTAGATATAGGTTCGTCTATTAATTCTTTACTCTTTTCTTGTTTATAGGTTTGTGATATTTCAAAGGGTATGGATGTCATTACTGCTGCCTAATTTTCTCCACTAGCATAGCATTAGTAGAGATAATTAATAGATCTTTTTCTTTTGGGTTATATAGAGCTGACAAATTTTGACAACTCCCTTTTAGTGCTCTTACATTCTCAGTGTCCTTAGCATTCCATGATCATTTAATTTTATCTAATAATTTTCTTTGTAATTCTCTTTTTAATTGAGCTAAATTTTTTAAGAAACCTTGATCACTAATATGGTTAAGATTGCCAAAAAATCTTTGTAATTGCTTTTTGTCTATTAATTGATATGGGAATTGATTTAATTTTTCTACTATATGAGTTTTTAATTTTAATTCTCCATTTGATATTGTTAATCCTAAAAAATCTATTTCCTTTTTTGCAATAATAGTTTTAGGTCTAGATAGAATTATTCCTTTTTTTTCTACATCTATCTATTACATTAATGACTGATTTTAAATGTTCTTTTTTGGTTCCTACATTAAATATTATAATATCATCAATATATACTGAACAAATATCTTCTAATCCCTCTAACTATCAAGTCATAAATTCTTGAAATATTCCTGGAGCTTGTTTTAATCCTAACGGTAGACTATTATATTTATAGTGGTTATTGGGTGGAAAAGTGAAAGCTGTTGAGGGTTTTGTGTTTTCATGTAATTGTAATTGACAATAAGCTGATTTAACATCTAATGTTGAGAACCAAGTTTTTCCTTATAATCTATTCATAATATAGTCTTTCCTAGTAACCCTTTGTGTGTTCCAATAGTTGCTTCATTCATTTTTTTATTATTAAAAAATATTCTTCTTTTACCTCTTTTTTCTTTAGCATGATTTTCTACATAAAAGGCTGGTGTACTATGTGGACTATTACTAGGTCTAATTACTCCCTTTTTGAGTAGTTCTTCCATATCTTTTTCGAATTCTTCTACATTCCTTTTAGTGTAAGATATATGATTTAGACATTTTATTTTTGGCATTATGATCTTTTAACTTGATTTTTATTAATGCATCATTGGTATTTTTTATTCCTAGCAGATCATCTGTAAATCTTTCTTCTAGCTTTTTATTTATTTCTTCTTTTGATTCTTTTTCCAATTCTTCTTCGAATTTATAAATTATTATTTATAATTTTTGTTTTATATTTTCCAGATTTTTTTATGGGAATTTTTACTATTGTTTATCTTGATCTTTTAACTTTGGACAAGTTAATTCTCTACGGAATAAATACTGACAAAATAGATTATATAATCTCAGAAAATTATTTCCTCGGATTATTGGAACCCCTGACTCTAGATGATATAAATTTGGCATTATAAATTTCTTTCCACATATAAGAATAGTAATTTCTTCTACTCGTTCTTTCAATTCTAATTGAGTTTGATATGCTATTCTTACCTTTATTGGTTTATTTGTTTTTTCCAAAGATTCTTAGGTAAAAAATTTTTTGACACTATGCATAAAGACGCTTCGGTATCTATATATGCTAATATTGGTTTGGTTCCTATTATTATTTTAATACAAGTACTATTCAGATTCATATGAATTACTAAATAATTCTTATTTCTCTGATTCTTCATCAGTAGATTGTAAATAATATAATTCATCATTATTATCAATATCTGATTTAATGGGTTCTAAATTTATTTCTTCTATCCAATTTAATAATTTTATTTTTTCTTTGTTTTTATTCTTTTTAGGGCATTCAATTGCATAATGTCCTTCTTCTTAGCAGAGCCAACATTTACAGTTCTTTTTCTTTTCAGCACAATATTTTTTGTTTTTTACTATAACTTTTCTTTTTCAAAATATCTTCTCCTATGATTAGGATCATAATATTTTTTAGGGATGGGTTTGTATAATTTTTGTTTATATTTATATGGTTTATAATGTTTAGCAGGTATATATTTTCTTTTGTTATGATATGTTCTTCCCCCCCTTGAGAGATTAGAACAACCAAATTTTTGTGATACCTCTAGAAATTTTTGACAACAATTAATCCGAAATTTATTTTCTAATAATTTATCTCTTTCGGATTTAGTACATTTTTCAATAATGTATTCTTTAGTGACTTGAATTACTGATCCTAACATTTTTGGTCTTGTTATATTTACTTGGGTTTTATATCTTTTATTTACTTCTTCATTTATTGGTCAAGGTAGTTTATTAATGAATAATTCTAAAAATGGCTTTTTATCTGCTAAATCTAGTTTATTATAGTATTTTCTATATTGGCATACAAATTAATCAAATTCACATATATTATAATTGGATGTTGTATAATATGTATTTTGCTATAAATTGATCATTTCATTACTAGCTGATACATCACTATGTTTTCCGAAAATTCCACATTAATTTCATTTCCAATGTATTTAACATATTTTGTTTGGTGTTGATTACTTTTTAATGGATTGGCTTGTTTACTTAAGAAATTATATACATAGCCCACGGTATGAAGTAGTAAATAGTAATGGGTGCTTTCTATATTTAAATGTTCTAATGATTCATTAATTGCTATTTCAGAAGTATAGCTTTGCTATCCAATTTTGTAATATTTCTTGGCCATTTTGTGTACAATCTAGGTCTAAAATTAAATCATTAGTTATATATTTTACCTTTGGTTTATATGGATCTGGCATTTTTTAAAACTTATTATTATAATATGCATACCTTTGTTTATTTCCAATGTTTCTCATAGTTTCTGTGGATGGAGTATATTGATTATTAGGTTGATATCTATGACTAGGTTCTGCTTCTTCTTGCGTAATGGGTTTTGTCTCAAATTCACTATCTGCATTTGATTCTTCACAAATTATTTCATTTTTTTCATCATCTTTTTCTATTTTAAAATTGTCATGCATATTTAAATTAGATAATAAAACTTTTAATTCTTCAATTTGAGTATTCATTTCTATTTCTTCCATTCTGATTTATACCATAAAGATGTAGATTCTTCTATTTTTTTAACTGAAAACCGTATTTATAATTGAATTCTATTTCTTGTTTTTCTTTTGCACGCACTAAATCTTCCTTTTGACTTTCTTCTAAGTTCTCATGTATTTATTTTTTTCCTTTATCTATTTTGGAAATCAATATATTTAATTTTTCTAATATTAATTTGAATGTAGGTATTTCAGTTGATTTATAATTTCTTGTTTAATAATGTGTTGTACATGAATTTTATGTTCTTTTAAAGTTTCTTGTAATTCAGTTATTGATTTTACAATAGCCTTTAATTATTCTTTTACTATTACCTCTGTCCATATTTCTTCTACCTTTTTTGAATTATTCTCCATTTTATTGTTCTTTTGCATATACTTTCTTTATCCATCCTTGTTCATCTTTCATCCATTTTTTTCTTTGGAATATCCTTTTGCTTTTTTAGTTGTTGGATTTCACTTTCTAGTTTTTCTTGTTAATCTATTATTTGTAAATATTTAATTTGGGATTCAATCTTTGATGTTTTTAATAATGTTTTGATAGTGTTTAGTTCTTTTTCTTTGTCTTTAACCTGTTATTCTAAATTCATATTCTGGTTATAAATCTTACTTTTCCTTGATCTTTTATAGTTATTCCGTAAGGATTAATTTCATGCTCTATTTTTTCTAGAAAATCATGTCCTAATACTAAGTCATAATTATTAATATATTCAGTTACTCCAAATAATATATGATATTCTAAATCTTGAATTTTGAATCTTATTGGAGTTACCTTAGTTATTATAATTTCTCTAGTGCTATTGGGACAAGTGTAAGTTTGGGGTTCTATTAATTCACATATTGATTTATTTATTTTATCAATATATATTAGACTTTTTGATTGCTTATTAATCTCAGCAATACCATCATTGGCTAATATTCCAGAAAATAATACTACTTTAACTCTTATTCTTTCATCAATTTTGTTTAACAAATCTAATGTTCTAGGAATGTTTAATATTTCCTTATTAAAACTTAATCTTGCATTTTCTATTCTTAATATCAATTTTTCAATAGGTTTATTTTGTCTACAAGTAAAATCCATATATATATCTTCTGGAATTGTTATTTGAGAATTTTCTTTATGTTCTAATGGTTCTGAAATTTCTTGATATAAACTTGATACTAATGTACTTGTTTTATATTGATTTCTTATATGATGATTCCTAGTTAATGCATATATCATTTTAGTTTCTATACTTATTACTTTACTTCTTGGTGGCATATTTATTCCATCTAGTTTATAATATAGAGTTAATGCTAGATTTTTATGTTTATCTTGTAACGAGATACTAAAGTCCGGCTGAATTGATAAATTAAATTTCCTCTTATAACTGATATTAAGGCATCTTGTAGATTATTTAATATTCTATCATCTACTATATAAATTTGTATGTGTGTGTTTATATTTTTCTGAAAATGTGCTTTTATTGTAAATTCAGTTCCTCCAAAATAAATATTCTTATATTTTTTAGATTTTTTATTTGATAGTTTTGATAATTCTCATTTTATTATTTCATTAGTTATTAAATTAGTTCCAGCCTTTCCATTTACTGAAGTTATGTCTATAGTATTTTCATACTTATTAGCTACATATCTTATTTCTTTATTTCTTTCGAACCACATAGATTAAAATATTTTATTTATTGATAATTCTTCCTTTTCTTCTTGAATTTTATGATAAACTTCTGGTTTAAAACTTAAGGTTTGACTAGTACCTTTCTTCATAAGTGTCTAATTGATAATGAGTGGTAAGACCTTTTAATCTTTTATAGTCTTCTATTTTTTATTAATTCATTAATAATTTTATAACTTTCTGTTATTATTTCTTTTTATGTTATTATTCAAATCTTTTATTTGATTTTCTAATATTGAAAATTTTTCTAATAAATCCTTAGGATATTCTTCTCTTACTTTTAATTCTTCACAAACTTTTATTAATTGTTTATCTTTTATTTTTATTATTTGTAATGCATTTCTACAACTTATAATATGTTGATTAATGTCCTTGTTATATATTAAAGACTTTAGGGCTATATGTTCGAGACTCTTTATTAATTTATTCATTTAATCTCTTTCTATTATACTATTTAAAGCCTCTTTTATTTTTTCTAATACCCTTATGTTATTCGTTATTTCCTCTATTAAACATTGATACCTTGAATCTTCTTTTATAATTTCTTATATTTCCGGTATTTTTTCTATGTGTATAGAAGCTAGTTGTTTTCTACTATCATACGATTAATATTTGTATGAAACTTTTCTTCTGTATATTCTATCATTATTAAATGATGCGCAAATTTTTCTATACTAGTTCTCATTTATTGACTAAACTATTTTTTATATTGTTGTATTTTATAACATAAATATCTTATTTTGAAATTCTTTGCATTTACTTGGTTATTTATTAATATTTCAATTAATAAGTTTTTGAAATCTTCTATACTATATAAACCAGCTAATATTTCTATTACAAATTCTTCTATATTCATTTTAGCCTATTATCCATATTAATCCTCCTAGACTCTGATACCAAAATTTAATCGATTGGACTTCCGATTCCAATTTTGTTTGTTACAGTGTCGCTGTTTCTAGTCAATTTACGTTTGAAGATTTCAAAAATCTCTTGTATGAAAAGCCTGAGGATAGATCAGAGTGTAGAGGAGTTGAAAATTGAATTTCAAGTTTCGGCTGGAATTCCTACTATGGAGATCAACAGTGAAAGTTTTTTTGAATTTTTTGTTTCTTGTAGATCATGCAGTGTTCTTCTCAATGATTATCCTTTGTGTATCACTAAGTATCCTATTATTTCTCCTGCTATTTGAGGTAAGATATGTTGTTTTTGCTTTTGTTTCAATGAATTATGTAATTTTTGTGTTTTTTTCTTATGTGAATCTGTTATTTACCGTAATGTATTGTTGTTTTTTGTTGTTTATTTGTTTACTACCACATAACTACCTGATAGTATACATTTATTTACTTCCTTTCATGATTTTTGTTCTAGTTTTTTCGTTGTTTTTGTGTTTCTGTTTTCCTGCCATGTCTCTACTTGTTATAACAAATTACTACTTTTTTATGTTGATGTAGTACAATTTTCCTTCTCGATTCTCATTAGATTAGCAAGTCACTTTTAATTTTATAGTTTTTTCATGAAAATTATAGTTATGTTTTATAGTTTTGTCATTTCTACCAGGTAGTTTGCTGATTCCTTTTTTGTCATTCCTACCATGTTCTTACCAGGTAGTTTTTTTATTCCTTTTTTTCATCATTCCTACCATGTTCTTGCCAGGTAGTTTAATGATACCTTTTTTCAACTTGATGTTCCTATCATGCTCTACTAGATAATATGATGATTCCTATTCGTTTGGTTTTTCAAGTTGATGTTCCTATTGAAGAGGATGTTTAGGATGTTAAGATATCTGAATCTGTGATTGACTGTGTTAAGGTTAACCAAGTTTTGAAGGACAAATTGGTGTTGAAGGATGCTATGAGCTTTTATGCCATAAAGAAGAACTTCCAATTTAAAGTACAAAAATCATGCACGAAGCAATACTGTCTGAATTGTGTTGATCCAGAATGTTCATGGCTTTTTAGATCATCGAAGCGGGAAAGTAGTTGAGTTTTTGTAATCAGAAAGTTTTGTGGTGAACACACTTGGAATATTGACTTGACGAATAGTGAGAAGAGGTAGGCAACGAGGACTGTGATTGCCAAATATATTAAGAATTCATATTTGAATAAGAAGACGACTTACAATCTAGTTTCCATTGTTAATGATGTCAGGAATGAATTAGGTGCAGATATCAACTATCAGAAAGTATGGCGTGCCAGAGAAGAAGCATTGAAGTTGATTTGAGGGACAACATTTGATTTTTACAGAACTTTGCCTAGTATCACGTTCATGATTCAGAAAATAAATCTTGGTTCCATTCTTAACCTTGTAATGGATAAACTTAGGTTTAAGTACTTCTTCATGGCTTTGCATGCTTGTATTTAGGGCTGGAAACATTGCAGGTCTGTTGTAGTTGTAGAAGCCACATATTTTAAGACGGCACACTACTATGTCCTTGTGCATATGATGCTGCAGGTTTTGTTTCATTTTAATTATTTTTTCTCTTTTTTCTTGGATTGTTGTGTTGTATAATGTCTTTAAATTTTTTTTTATTGAGTTTTCAATGTTTATGTTGTTGGTTTTGTGCATTTTTCCTTTTTAATTCCCCATCTATGTTCTACTATTTTTTTATCATTTCTCTGATCCTACCATGTCCCTACCATGTTACTACCGGATAGAAACCTGATTTTGTTTTCTTTGATTTTTTCCCCTGATCCTACCATGTCCCTACCGAATAGATACCTGATTCTATTTTCTTTGATTTTTCCTCCGATCCTACCATCTCCCTACCATGTTCCTACTAGATAGATACCTGATTCTATTTTCTTTGATTTTTCCCATGATCCTACCTCGTCCCTACCATGTTCCTACCAGATAGATACCTGATTTTGTTTTCTTTGATTTTTTCCCCTGATCATACCATGTCCCTTCCATGTTTCTACTAGATAATAATTTCTAATTGTGTTTTTATATGTATTATCAGAGATGATTTTTCCTCTTGCTTTTGCTATTTTTGATGGCGAAAACGATGAATCTTGGGAGTGGTTCTTCCTATAGTTCAAGAGAGCATTTGGTGTCAGACCTAATATGGTTTTTATTTTGAATCACCGTTTGGATGGAATCTGCACTTATCATTTGCTGAAAAACTTGAAATCAAATTTCATGAGTAACGTATGAGATATGGCAAAGTACTTTAAACTTTCAAGCTATTCTTATACGGTCCACCGTTTCGAAGAGAATATGTCTCATTTAGCAAACATAATATTTGATTGGCATTGGTGTTGATAAATGGATCCGAGCACATTCAACCTCTAACCTATACAGTGGTGTGAGAATGGGATTTTAATCCTTACTCGTGAGTTCGATGATGAAGTTGTAATTTATTTTCCTTTGCTAGTTGTGAGCGGACGACACGGAGCGGTGGGCCGAGTGTGCGCGATTTAGAGGCGCGGTCCACCGGGGTGTTTGGAAAATTGTTTACGCCGGGCCGGGGGCCCGGGAAAATGGTTTTGAAAGTGGGTGAAAACATTTTTTCATATCAGGTTGAACCCGAATCCACCGTCTCTCATTGTGGAGTCACCACCTAGATTAGCTCTTTCTAGGAATTAGAGTCCTGTGAGGCTTAATGTCCAGGGGACGGCCCAATAAGACATAGAGATTCGGGTACGGGATAAGTTGCTTATTTCTTATTGGATCACATTATATTACATCTACAGAAAACCGTATTCTCTTAGTTATGCATATTCGCACTTATGTCATTTTGGGTTTGAAATGCATGATTTAACGCGCATACGGAAAGCAATAAATCAATACATCAAGCGTTAAGTAAAGGCGGAAAAGTAAATGCGGAAAAAAGTAAAGATTAAAGGTTACATAACCTCGGGGGATATAACTGCCCGCCTAATCTATGAATTACAATTTCTATACAAATATATACAATACCCGAAGGAAATTAAATCCTAAGTTCTAACCTGCATCCACAAATGTCAGCACAGGGGATATCACGTATGTTCGATTTTGATTTTAGCGAGGCCCGTGTGGCCTAATTAAAACATCGATAGTTTAAGTTGTTATTTGGAATAAAAATGGTTCATTTTTATACAAGTATGTTGGTTGATTTTATTATTGAAAATGATCGCATGGTAAAATGGTGCGAACTGTTATCCGGGAACACGTTTTATTAACTTCGTGGGGGTGACCTAAAATGACATGTAAAAAATGTAAATCTAGGCCAAGCATGCACATCAATACAATATACATACATCCAAAAATTTACAATTTAGAGGTTTGTTACCCCCGATGAGGAGTTTCTGAAGTCAGGAGAGCCTCCGCGGGTCATTCCGGGCTTAAACGGTTCGAAACGGAGCGAAATGAAGTAAAAATACATTCTACCGGAGCCAATATCGTTAACGGCATCAAGATAATGTCGTTAATGACATCCTTGATATCGTTAATGATATCGACTCTCTCCACCTGCAGAAGCATGCAAAAATAACCGAAACGGCACAAAAAACCTATTCCAAACTGCAAATGATCATAACTTTTGTTATAATTAACGAATTTTAATGATCTTTATCATTCCGGAAATCTCAGGAAGTGTAGAATATGTTAAAAGAAAGAAAATTGCAAAACAGATTTGAAATCGTACTAAAAATCATGGAAAATAGAATGGTGCGCAGAAAACGATAATAACTGAAAATCAAATGAAACTTCAAAACGAAAAGAATATAAATGTAAGCACGAATCTAGGAACTCAAAGCCTTACCCAGTAGCTATGAATCCACTTTGTTTGGTCCACAAAAACACCCGGAAAAATCCTCCTTGTTTCTTTTGTTCGGTTTTGCCAGTTTTCGGCGGAAATGGAGAGTTAGAAGTCTCCGTTGATGGGAAGGCTGAAACTTCTAGGATTTTGTTTGTGAAATGAGAAAGGGAAGAACAAGTGTTACTTCCTCCCTTGAGTTTAGACCTTCGAAGTGCTCTAAGATCTATGAGTTTTTGAGTTTGTTTATGGTTGTTTTTTGTTTTGATTTGTGATGACTTTTGCTAGGATTTTTGGAGGGATTTTGCTGAGTTTCTCTCTCTGGAATTCAGCCCCCCTCTTCTATGCCGAATCCCCCCCCCTCTTTTCTTAGTTTGTTGAGAAGAAAACTTTGCCCCCGTGGGCTCCCTTCAATCCAAAAGTCTAGGTGGTTCACCCACCAAATTTGTCATCTTCTTCTCATTGTTTTCCACCATTCAAGGGTCAACATGAGTTGGCAACATGTTGACAAGGTGTAGGATGGGAAAAGTCTAAATTATGGGGTGGAAATACATGTTTTTGTTGGAAAAATTCGATGCCATCCATTTCTGACTGTCTGCACAATCGATATCGTTAACGATAAGGGATGATATCGTTAACGATATCCTTTGATATCGTTAATGATATCTATCCATATCGTTAACGATATGGATTAGCCTAGCGGGCTTTTCTTAGTTTAGGCTTTTAAAAGGGTAATGAGGCCCAAAGAAATAAGGCAGATGATTTCTGGTTGATTTCGAGATCCTGCAAAATGTGAAAAGCTAACAAGGGAAAAATTATAGCTTCATAATCGAACTCACGAGTCGGTTGTAAAAATCCCGTACTCACAGACTACCCCTTGTGGGATTACTGCTAATATGAGATTAGTATGGTCCCACGATTGAAAGAGCAGTGGGGTTTAGAGATAATACCTGCCCAGTCACGGTTGACATTCTTCGGGGATGATACTTGGAAGCTTCGCTCTAGGTGCGACGTTGTCGAGGATTGCTCTCTCCGTGCCCCTTGATGTGAATTACCCGTTTGGTAATGATTGCCCCTTGTGAGTTGACCGTGATACTCAAAACTGCTGGGGAAAGGATGAAAACCGTGTGCTCCATGCCTTTGATAATACATCGACTACTGTGAGTCTTCATTGGAATCCGCTATGGGATGGTTGACCATTGTAGTCTAAATTGTAGGCCCCTTGTGAGTTGACCGTGACACTCGGAACTGCTGGGGAAAGGATGAAAGCCGTGTGCTCCATGCCTTTGATAATACGTCGACTGCTGTGAGTCTTCGTTGGAATCTACTGTGGGATGGTTGACCGTTGTGGTCTAAATTGTATGCCCCTTGTGAGTTGACCATGACACTCGAAACTGCTGGGGAAAGGATGAAAGCCGTGTGCTCCATGCCTTTGATGATAAGTTGACTGCTGTGAGTCTTCATTGGAATCCGCTGTGGGATGGTTGACCGTTACGGTCTACCCCTTGTGAGTTGACCGTTACACTCAGAACTGCTGGGGAAAGGATGAAAGCCGTGTGCTCCATGCCTTTGATGATACGTCGACTGCTGTGAGTCTTCGTTGGAATCCGCTGTGGGATGGTTGACCGTTGCGGTCTGGGAAAAGGTGTGAACTGTAGAAAGTTCGGATGACTATGAAAAGTCAAGAATGTTGAACCGTAGAAGGTTCAGATGACTGTAAAAAATCAGGATTTTCGAACTGTAGAAAGTTTGAATGATTGTAAAAACTCAGGATTTTGAACCGTGGAAGGTTCGGATGATTATAAAAAGTCAAGGAAATGAGGACCGTAATAGGTCCGGTGATTGTAATAAGTCAGGAAAATGAGGACCATGATAGGTCCGTTGACTGTAATAAGTCTGGAAAATGAGGACCGTAATAGGTCCGGTGACTGTAATAAGTCAAGAATTTGGAGGACCGTAATAGGTCCGGTGACTGTGATAAGTCGAGGATTCGAAGGACCATAATAGATCCGGTGACTGTGATAAGTCGGGGAAAATGAGGACCATGATAGGTCTAGTGACTGTAATAAGTCATAAAAATGAGGACCGTAATAGGTCCAGTGACTGTAATAAGTCAAGGAAAGTGGACCGTAATTGGTTTGGTGACTATAATAAGTCAAGGGAGGTGGACCGTAATAGGTCCGATGATTGTAATAAGTCGGGAAAATGAGGACCATGATAGGTCCGGTGACTGTAATAAGTCAGGGAAATGTGGACCGTAATAGGTCCGATGATTGTAATAAGTCTGGAAGATGTGGACCGTAATAGGTCCAGTGACTGTAATAAGTCAGGGAAATGTGGACCGTAATAGGTCCGATGACTGTAATAAGTCAGGGAAATGTGGATTGTGATAGGTCCAGTGACTGCAATAAGTCAAGGGGTGAGGACCGTAATAGGTCCGATAATAGGTCATGAAGCTGAGGACTATAATAGGTCCGGCGACTGTAATAAGTCAGGAAAATGAGGATCGTAATAGGTCCGGTGACCGTGATAGGTCACGAAGATGAGGACCGTAATAAGTCCGGTGACCGTGATAGGTCACAAAGATGAGGACTGTAGTAGGTCTAGTGACTGTAATAAGTCAGGAAAATGAGGACTGTAGTAGGTCTGGTGACCGTGATAGGTCGTGAGGATGAGGACCGTAATAGGTCCGGTGATCGTGATAGGTCAGGAAATGAGGACCGTAATAGGTCCGGTGACCGTGATAGGTCTGGAAAATGAGGACCGTGATAGGTCCGGTGACCGTGATAGGTCACGAAGTGAGGACCGTAGTAGGTTCAGTGACCGTGATAGGTCAGGAAATGAGGACCGTAATAGGTCCGGTGACCTTGATAGGTCATGAAAATGAGGACCGTAATAGGTCCGGTGACTGTGATAGGTCACGAAGATGAGGACCATAATAAGTTCGGTGACCGTGGTAGGTCACGAAGATGAGGACTGTAATAAGTCCGGTGACCGTGATAGGTCACGAAGATGAGGACCGTAATAGGTCCGGTGACCGTGATAGCTCATGAAGATGAGGATCGTAGTAGGTCCAGTGACTGTAATAAGTCAAGAAAATGAGGATCGTAATAGGTTCGATGATTGTGATAGGTCAGGAAGTGAGGACCGTAGTAGGTCCAGTGACTGAAATAAGTCAGGGAAATGAGGATCGTAGTAGTTCCGGTGACCGTGATAGGTCGTGAGGATGAGGACCATAATAGGTCCGGTGATCGTGATAGGTCAGGAAATGAGGACCGTAATAGGTCCGGTGACCGTGATAGGTCAGGAAGTGAGGACCGTAGTAGGTCCAATGACTGTAATAAGTCAGGGAAATGAGGACCGTAGTAGGTCCGGTGACCGTGATAGGTCAGGAAATGAGGACCATAAGAGGTCTGGTGACTGTAATAAGTTAGAAAAATTAGGACCGTAATAGGTCCGGTGACCGTGATAGGTCGTGAAGATGAGGACCGTAATAGGTCCGGTAAGATGCGGACCGTAATAGGTCCATGAAAGATGTGGACTATAATAAGTCAGGAAAAATGTGGATCATAATAGGTCCGTGAAAGGATGTGGACTGTAATAAGTCCGGAAAGATGTAGACCGTGATAGGTCCATGAAAGATGTGGACTATAATAAATCCTGAAAGATGTGGACCGTGATAGGTTATGAAAAGAATGTGGATCGTAATAGGTCCATTGACTGTAGTAAGTTAGGAACGATGCCGACCGTAATATGTCAATGAAAGATGCAGACTGTAATAAGTCCAAAAAGACACGTACTGTAATAAGTCCGGAAAGGTGTGGACCGTAATAGGTCCATGAAAGAATACGAACTGTAATAAGTCCATGAAACATGTGGACCATGATAGGTCCATGAAAGATGTGGGCTGTAGAAAGTCCACGGTGGATGCGGACTGTAGAAAGTCTGCGGTGATGCCCCTTGTAGGTTGAAGGGGTACCTGCAAAAATGAAGAATTTCATTAGCTTATACTTTTGACATATGTTTTAATTACTTGATTGAGATTGCTGGAAGCAAAAATTTTTGCCCCTTCAATCAAGAATTAAAACATGAGGCATCCAATAAATGCGGAAATTTGAGTTTGAGATTTCGGGGATGTCCCGATGATCGCTCCTTTATTTTGGGAGACTTTTGTGATGTTGCGATACTGCTTGAAGGAGGCCTAAGTAGGCTTGAATTGACTTTAGGCTTGAATGGGCCGTCATCTTGTTTGTAGGTTCCTCATGTGGAGGTGGAGCGTCTTTGGAACAACATTGCCTCATTTTAGCATTGCCTTGACCTGTAAATGATATGATGCGCATGCATGTATGAATGACTTTATGCATGAACAATATTATATGATATATATCCATCCGTTGAGGGTGTCGAGGCCTCATTCATTGAAGAGTCTTCCCTCGTGCTGGTGCATGATTTCCCCTAGGGTTTGCCCTGTTAGGGGTTCCATGGATGACTTTCTCGAAGCGACGACCATGGGTTCGTTGAATCAGATTCAAGTTCAAAGCTTGGATCTGATTGGAGTAAAATCTAGATGAGTCGTTGATTCCGCACTGTATCGGCGGTGATTGCTTGAAAGCCATTTGCCTGAAGTATTGAAGGTATGTGATGCCGTGCACGTACCGTTCCGAGGAGAAGATGATGAATATGATGTTGGTTCTAATTTCTGCATGGATCACCCTTGCGGGTTTTCAATCTATCGAACCTTGTCTTAATTTT
>CATIWQ010239832.1:0-51792 GCA_949673415.1 Euphorbia schlechtendalii
CAATAATTAACCACACTTTTGCATCTACCGATTCTCTTAATTTGCAAGCCACTTTTGTTGTTCTATTTTGAGATAATGATTACATAGCTTGTGTTCAACTTAAAGTGAATTTTGATTGATTATTACTGCATATATTTTATCCAATATTGAGTTGCCGAAAATAATGTTTGTTTTAAAAATTGAGTGTTTATTGAATTATATTTTAAGTAGAGAAAGATCGTTAGGTTATTATATAACTTGATTTCTTAGCAATCGCGAGCATTGGTTTACTTGCTTCTCACCTCATTTCATAACAAAAGAGTGATCCAACATTAAATTATTATGAAATTTAATTTAATCCTTAAATTTGTGATAAAGTACAATTTTGAACCACAGAAATAAATGAGATCACCTAATCCCTTGATAGGCTCACTTTGTCACATACTATGGAGCTAAAATTCAATTGTCTTCAATATTGGTATTTAATTCTCTCTCCAAAAAATACATTGTCAATTTGCCTTTTTTAACCCTTTAAATTTTATCGTTTTAATACGTGATTTTATTGTAAAAAAAGGTGACTATTACTAGCGAGCTATTGTTGGAGATTACTGGTTAAATAGATCTTTCAATTTGATTTATAGCGTCAATTTTCTTACATAAAACATTAGATACTGTTTGACCCTTTAACTTAGTTTTGTCAGTCTACAAAACATATATTTGGATTAAAATCCCAATGATCATATGCAACGAGATAACACTTGTTATTTTAGGATGGATTTGAGTTCAGATACAAAATTAGATGACAAAAGGAGTATGTACGTAAGTCGAATAGATTTTCTCAAACTGAAAAAGATTTAATTGATTGAAGTTGAGATCTTAATTCGAGTTCACATATAGGTAAAGTGAAGAGTGAAGTGGGGATTTTCCTTTTTATTGTAAGGGAAAAAAAATAAAGAAAGAAAAAGGTTAACTTTGTAATTTGACAATGAATTGAATGATAGGTAGCAAGCTTTGGAGCATATCTACTATCAAGGAACATAGTAACAATGTCATTTGCACCAAGAGATACACATGAAGCACAAGTTCAGTTTGCACTTGAAAGAGGAGTTCCCGCTTTGATCGGTGTCTTCGCCTCCATTCGGCTACCTTATCCTTCCCGATCATTCGACTTGGCTCATTGTTCTCGTTGCCTAATACCCTGGGGAGCCTCTGGTGCAAATTCTTTTTTTCATTTTGACTTCAATTTGATCCAAATTCAGTATTATGCTGAATTACTAAGTTAAATTTGATGTGCAGATGGACAGTACTTGATAGAAGTAGATCGAGTTCTTCGTCCAGGCGGTTATTGGGTCCTGTCTGGACCTCCAATAAACTGGGAAAATCATTGGAAAGGTTGGGAAAGAACAAAAGAAGATCTAAAGGCAGAACAGGATAAGATCGAGATGGTTGCAAGAAGTTTATGTTGGAAAAAATTGAAACAAAAAGATGATATTGCTATTTGGCAAAAACCTACTAACCATATTCATTGTTTAGCCAATCGGAAGGTTTTCAAGCAGCCTCTGTTTTGCCACTCTCAAGATCCTGACAGAGCTTGGTAAGTCATGTTTTTATTATTCATTTTTGTTTTAAATATTGTTAATTTTATCAGATTTATCTTTTTTTCTTTTCATTGAGTGCCTGATTCGTGCACCGTGTTATCCCATGTACAATCCAATCCAAATAAGTAATCTTGTTCCGTTTTGTCATATATGGGCCCCACACGTAGATTTGTGAAATTCGGAGTTTTCTTTTTGTCATGATTTATGTTGTTAGTAAATAGAATTCTATATTCTTTCTCAATGTCTTCAAGAAATTGAAAAAGGGAAATTCTTCTCACCTTTGAGTTTAACACTTACGAAAGTGATTCCTATTGCCTAAACCAATCACATTATAGATTTGAGATTTAACCTTCACAAACACCACTTTACAATGTCCCTGTCCTTTTACTTTTAATGTCCCATACTTGTTTTTTACAAAATCAATGGATAAAGTCAAACTTAGGGTAAGTTCAATTTAATTCTTACACGACAAGATTACCTATGTTACTATTAGTATCAATTCATTTCTAAGTTAATACAATGGAAATTAAATTCACTGACTAACAATTAAACTAAGACTTTGTACCATTTGAATAACCTAACCAACTGGAGCATTCATAAGTTACAAATACCTATAGATATAGTGTGGAATTAATCACTAAAGTTAGCAAAATTGTCCACATCTTAAAAAAGAACCATGTGGGTAGTTTTGGTTGTGTTTATGCTAATCACGTGGTTTGTTGAAATTTACAATATTGTTTTTTTTTTCCATGATTTAGGTATACCAAATTGGAGACTTGTTTAACACCATTGCCAGAGGTACCCAATCTAAAAGAAATAGCAGGTGGGGCACTAGAAAAATGGCCACAAAGATTGACTGCAATTCCACCTAGAATTAGCAGTGGAAGTGTGAATGGGATAACAGCTGATATCTTCAAAGACAATACTGAATTGTGGAAGAAAAGAGTGACTCATTACAAGGAAGTCGATCACCAATTAGCCGAAAAAGGGCGATATCGTAATTTGCTAGATATGAATGCTAATTTGGGAGGCTTTGCTGCTGCTTTAGTTGATGATCCTGTGTGGGTTATGAACATTGTACCAGTTGAAGCTGAAGTTGATACATTAGGAGTCATTTATGAACGTGGGTTAATTGGCACCTATCAAAATTGGTAAGTTCATTTTTTTCCCAAAATGGAAATAATAGATGCATTATTTCAAAGACCAACCCTACTTATGTTAGTCAATTTTAAAGACCAAAATCACCAATTATCAAATTGCAGTTGTTATTGTGATATTAATATCATATGCAATAATTATTGGAAAACACAAGTAGAGTCCAAAAATATGAAGTAGTGAATTGCTTGCGTAAGATACCATATAATTGTATCATAATTTTGCATAATTGTCACCATTTGGGAAAAGATTTTTGTGGTGCTTTTGCTTTGGGAATTCTATTTTGTCTTTTGGCAAAACTCATACATCATGGATCTTGTTGATAAGATGAGAAGAAGATTTTTTTATCTTGATGAAATAATGCAGATTTTGATGATGTTAGAGTCTAGGGCAGATTATCAATCCCCTTCACACCTGTTGTTTCCTAAATTTATAGTTGAAATACCTTAAAAACTATTGTCACTAACATTAACTTGTCCATCCCTCTCTCTTTTGTAGGTGTGAGGCCATGTCTACTTATCCAAGGACTTATGATTTTATTCATGCTGATTCAGTTTTTAGCCTCTACAAGGACAGGTAAAACCTCTGATGCAAATTGCCCAATCGGATTTAATTTGAACCTTTTTTGGGGGTTAAAATTGAACCTTACCCCAATTTTCTAAGCTTTTCTGAACTGAGACATTTTTTTTATTTATTCCAGATGTGAAATGGATTATATTCTGTTGGAGATGGATAGGATTTTGAGGCCAGAAGGGACAGTTGTTATAAGAGATGATGTAGATATGCTACTCAAAGTAAAGAGCATTGCACAGGCAATGCAATGGGATGCCAGAATTGCTGACCATGAAAGTAGTCCTCATAATAGGGAGAAGATTCTTTTTGCCGTCAAACAATATTGGACTGCACCACTTCCAAACCAGAATCAACAAGAATCTCAGGCAGATCCTTAGGATCTGCCTTCATTTCCAAGTTTCTTGGATTACCTAGAAATGGCACACAGATTTTTTTTTTATATACACACGAGGGAGGCCCAATTCTTGCCGGCAAACTGCATCATTTGATGGTTTTCTTGAGTCCTTATTTTCGGAAGAAATTGCAACACAAGCCTCTCTCTCTAGGAAGAATTTGTTCATGTCCCTTATTTTTTTGTATAGCCATAGTTATTCAAGACGCTAATGCAGATTTTATGTTGCTTTCTGAACGGTAAGAATTTGAAAGAAACAGAATGCACTTTGGTTCTTATTAAAATGAATTCATAAGAAAAATTAAGCATGTTAACAGCAGCAGTAAATCATGGAAGTTACATGTACATGTTCATATTACTCATGCGCAAGTAACAGTCAAAACTTAAAGCAACAATTACATCATTCAAATTTGTGTTAATCAGAAACAAAGTTATTATCATACAAAAATAGGGTGTCTTACGTGTTGGCGTTCTGTATTTCATCTATATCATCTCCAGAAACAAGGCTTCCTGTTTGTTGGTGAGACCGACTTCTTTCAAACTCAGCGAGCCTTCACTTGCAGTAAAGACACATCTAGGATATGGCCTTGCCTGTTCAACAACCACCTATTCAGAACTTATAAATCACTGCCACTATGCCATTGTTAACAACTAACATGATGAATCTTTTTTTTTTGGACCTTGCAATTACTAGCGTCCAGCACAATAAAATTCTCGTATTAGTTACTACAGAGTTAAGACCCAATAGTCGAATTACCATCCCCCATGTAACCTGTTCATCATTAGCTCAATGATCTAAAGCTCCAAAACATTTTACCATCAAATCCCTCAACGTTGCTTGAGGATAATAGTCAATGCAATCAGAAAGCATCAGCAATAGCTTAAGGCCCATAGTTGTTAGAGGCGCTAGGCGCAAGAGGGCTTGCCTTGCCTGAAGGTGCACCCGAAGTCAAGGCGAGCGCCTTAGGTACCTCAGGCAACAAAAATTTACAAAAAATATTTTTCTTACAAAGTGAAGTTAGATGCAATAACATAACAAAAAAGAACTATGAGAATTGTTACATATACATGTAAAATTGACATATTACATTAAGAATATATAACCTTGAATTAATACAACCTTAAAAATGAATTGAATTACGAATATCAACACTCTATTTCTTTTATTAAAACTCTTAAAATAGATGGAAAATATATTAAAGTTAAAAACATTAAATAGAATTATTGGAGGTATATATATACGTAAATTCTACATGTTGTATTAAGAATATTTATACTTGAGTTGATTTAGCTTTAATAAAAATTGAATTAGGAATATCTAGCCTTATATTATTATTTAAAACTCTTAAAAATGGATGTAAAAAACATAATTATGCAAAATTAAACCCCTTAGGATAGAAGTGTCTGTGAGGTGCGCCTAGGCGCACTTGAGGCGCGCCTGTTGGACACCACCCCGCCTGTGATATGCCTAGGCGCACCTGAGGCGCACCTTTAACAACTATAGCTTAAGCTATGTTCATTCACCATTAGGGTTATGAATATATGTTCAATTTCCATTGAACGAATGTTCTCACGAGGTCTCAATAACATTAACAACACAATGTAACAATGATGAAACTAATTATATTAACACTCACCAGATTGTAAGTTTGTGGCTTCACCACTCTGACAGTATCGATAAAGTCAAAAAGGTACTACATAGGAACAGTAAGGTGTGATCAGTCCAGATAAGACAAAAAACATATGAACCTGACAGGAAAAAAATTGTGCTAAATTACCTGCAACTTGTCAGACTTGAAAAATCTGCGACTGCAGCGACTTCCATCTGGCAAACGAACTAAAAGTGTAACTGCATTCTCATCACCAATTGCTGGTTCTTGAGGAAGTGAAGCTTCTTTGGAGGCGAGCAATCCTTTTAGTTTCTGTTGTTAGTGATGTCACACACTTAATATGATAAGAAGAAGCCAGAAAGCACTTCCATTAAGACACATTCAACAGCAGACAGGTTAATAATTGTACACTCGAATTGGACAGAACATGAACACGAAAAGTTTTACAAAGAATCATTGGACCACTAATCATTTTCTAAGTTTACAAAAGCAAAAAAAAAACTTTTGAGGTTGTAAAGATATAAAGCCGAGGTTACTAGCAGTTATGGAGCTTGAAAAAAGATTAAACTCGTATATGTAGAGATCCTGCAAATGTAGATATAATATATAGGAGCATATAAAATGGAGATAAATTATATCACAAACTTATAAATTGCCTAGTTGAATTCTTGGCAATGGTGGAACTCGATTAATGTAACACATGCCTACTACCTCTTCATCAAGAACATTGTTTGGAGTTTCTACTTTCTTGCAGTCAGAGAATACAGGTTTCTTTGAGTCACTCTTTTCCTTTTCCCTATCAGCCAACAGAGATGCCAAATACTCATCATCCTGCAAATATCTAATCATAATGTTAGAGACAGTAATACCAATAATGGTGCAACTTAATGACAAAAACTAAAAGATATTGCCTGCTGTTCTCTCAGTAGCCGCTGAGCAACAAATGAGGGAGATGCATGATTGGATACTTTCTGTGGATGGATATCTTGATCTGAACTACTTTTGAGATTCGGACTCGGAGTATGTTGAAATGAAGTCCCTGCTTGATTTTCAGCTAAAAGGGCAGTCTCAAGAAGCATTGCTTCATTAATCTCCTCTGATGTCAAGCCACCCCACTTTATACCAAAATGACACAAACCAATAAATCAGCTATTCAAATGCAAAAAAACGATAGTTTATTTTCAGCCTTCATGTGTTTTAACTTTTAAGACAATATAGTTCAGGTAGTTTATGGATGAATTTTAGCATGTAACTGCTCCCATTAACCCCTACTTTATATGGATTATCAATCAATATTTGGTTCCGACAAGAATTTAATTTATCTCCTCTAAATTTTTTGTTAACCAAAAAATACATTTGACAGGGGCATATTGAAAAACTAAAACCAAATCTATAAGAAAGGAAAGTGGAATATATTTGGGACGACTAAAGAAGACATGTGGACCATTGATTTGAGATGGAGGGAATATTTTATCTTCTCCGCCTCTTCTAGAGTGGAGGCAACTGTAAGTTACTTTTTAGGCTATTGAGTCACCAATGACTGTTCTTGCAAATTGTGAGCGACCCCTTGAGATGATGAGCTTCCTGGCTAATATGTTAAAAAGGGGTTCAAATCCCTAATAGTAAATAAATTATAAAAAGAAACTTCATGCATAGAGGAACCCAGCAGCATATAGAATATTTTACATCTCTTGTTTTTCTTCCAGTTCTAAGAAGTTATAATACTAAAGTCTTATTAAGTGCTATCAAAGTCTAGGGATCCCAGGTTTGAGTCACATCCGGGGTGCGTGGGGATTTTTCTCTCTTTAATGTAAGCGCAATGCGCAAAATTTTATTTTATAAAAAGTAATATTTAAAGAGATTAGAATTAGAAGCTCAACAGCAATTAGAACCAAATGACAATTTTGATTTTACATAAATTAAAGAAAGCAACTCGGCAATTCCAAATATGTAATTAATATCTATTGCAGTTCTATGAAAGTGACTTGCACTATTGGAAGGCACATACCTGAAATCTACTATCTTTCATCTTTTTGGCTGTTTCAGCTAATTCTTTACCCGAAAAATTTACCTGGTTCTCTACTGCAAGCTGTTCACGTATTGCATTTTCATGGTCTGCAGTCTGGAGACAACAAAAGTTAATTAGAACCATTAACTAAGACAGAACGGAACATCTGAACAAAGAAAAGGTAAACCTTGAGGGACAACGATATTGCATGAACAAGATCATCATCTTCCATGGACAGCTGCCTTTGTGGAATTCTAGAATAGTCCTGTGCCAGTATGTGCTTTAAGGATCAAAGAAAACCCAAGAAATAGACCAAGAAGATGACAATAGGTTTATGAATGAGAGAGCTATATTGCTTATCTTGATAACCCACATTTGCCTCTTGCTTTGAAGCTTCAATGGCATGTAGCAATATCTGTTCTTCAATATCACTGTGATCTTCATGAGTCCTCGAGACATCTCCATCATTCTGATGATGATGAGATGATGTATATCTGTCCGCTTCCTCAACAGGCCTTGGTGCTGAATAAGGCTGTCCATAGCCATAGTTGAACTCTCCTGGCTGCACATATGGTGGATCATGTCTACCCGAAACAGAAGCGCCAATTTGGTTGAAGAGGTTTCTCCTATAACTGGGATCAAGTAGTAATGATGGCCTAAAACTTCTAGCATGTGAGAGAAATGACATCCCGAGTGGATGAGACCGTCTCTGAATACTTGTATCAGCAAAGTCATATCGAGGAGAGGCAGCGGTGTATTGTGAAGAGACTGTTGGACTGTATTAGAAATGACCGAAAATTATAAAATGAAGAAAGTGTTCAAATTCTCACTGATAGGAAAATGAATATGAAAAATGCGAAGGTTGCGTAATTATGATTTCTTAAAGCAATATTGTTCTTTCACAAAAAAGCACCATACAATTGTCTGTCATCTTCAATGAAATGCGCATTTATAGCTCCATCAAGATTGCCTCCATATTCCTGATTACCAAACAAAATAAACCAGAGAAGTTGGAGAGGTTAGGTAAAATAAAAAGGGAACATGCAATCGACACAGAAAACAACTGAAGAGAAGTGCGACAACAATTATATCAGCAAAATAACTTCTATCATCTTTAGATCAGTGAAAAATGCACAACATAAATACATAATGCAGTTACAGCATAATACATTTTCGCACATATGTGCTGCACACATCAACGAATAGGAAAAATCATGCAACAAAATTGATTAGTTTCCATCTTATGATACAAATCATGTAGCTGCAAACTACATTCTTTATTCTGCTATAACATAGCCAAGAATGCGGTACTAATCAACTAAAGTTACTAAGGCCATCAAACTTTTAAAAGCTGCTTATCTTACCAAATTTACTTCTACATACTCGCATTTTAACAAATACAACATATTATGTAATCCAAGTTGCAAGCGGTACTTATGCTTCCCTAAGAAAACAATAATAGGGAGAAACAGAAAATCCCTAAAAGAAGAAAGAGCACAGTATTATCAGATCTCAAAGTAGCAACAGAGCTATAAATAGATCAACAATCACGAAGTAGATTTTTCCGAAAACAGAATCGCGAAGTAGATTCTCTCGGAAACTGAAAGAGATATAAAAAGAACCAAATTAAAAAAGAAAAATCGAAAGAAATGCACCTCCAATTTCCGAATGGCGACTGGTTCTGAGGCGCCGGTGATTCTGATGAACGTCTCAATTGCTTCTCGAGTAGGCGTAGCCATCGCCGAGCCGTGGAAATCGAGATTAAAAAAGGCGCGCCGGAGTTTCTAGATTCGGAATTGATTAGGGGGAAGAGAGATGAGTCGCGGTTTGTTGGTTATGATGAGTGAGTCTGAGCGAGTGAAGACACGTAGCTTTCATTCTTGTTTCTTGCGCGCCTTTACCTTTTTTCTACTTTATTTGTATATAAAACATTAGGAGGATGTTGCTATAAACTTGTTAATCAAATTTGATTAAAAGTGAATTTTAAATTAAAAATTAATTAATTTAATGTTTTTTTAAATTTTTTTCAACTTAAAAAAGTTAATTTTAAATAAAAAGTAAATTTACTTTTTGATCAAATAAATTACAATATTACCCCTATATTATATTCAATAATTTTATAAAACATATATTTTATAATCTTTTCAAGATTCAACAACTTAAAAATGATTTAAAATTCAATTTTGAGAAACACTTTTAATGACTTAAAAATCGTTTTACAGAAACACTTAACTGCTTATTTTTAAACTCCTTAAAAGTTAAAAAAACATTTTTAAATTATAAGTCACAAATCATAAATCTGGAGAAACATCTCCTAAATTACTATATATTCTTTATACTTTATAGTCATTACTATATATTCTTTATACTTTATAGTCAATGACTAAAATTCATCTAATCATTAAAAATACTTTTTTTCTTTATTTTGAGTCTAATTTTCCCTTTTAGTCCTCTCATTTAACTTTTTTTTCCTTAATCTTATTAAGGAGTTGTGGATAGTGAGTCTTGCCCGACTTGCTTTGAAGGAGTAGAATATGTCAATCACGCGTTTTTCGAATGCAGCTATGCTAAGCGAGTGTGGTTGGAGTTCGATCAGGAGATTGCACTCCCTTTCTTGTTGGCTATACTGTTGTGTTGTGGGAACCCGCGTATGCCATACATTAACGGCAATTGTGTTGCTGCTCCAATTTTTTAGTGCAGTGGTAATGAATAAAAAAACCTAGGGCGAGGAAAATTGGAAATCACTTTGTTATTCTTTTGGACCGAGTACTAAAACTCGGTATCGAAATACCAGAAGATCATTTTCTTTATAAGTTTTAATGATGGAAATTGATCATGTGTGGAGTGGTAGCTCGTAATGCTGGTGGCTATAGATGCTAAAGCAGGCGTCCTTTAAGCCCACTGAGGCTAAATCGATGGGGAGGCGATGTCTTGGTTGAAGACTTTGGGCTATACCCATATCATGATTGAAATGGATAATAAACTAAAGCCTTTTTGAAATGTTTGTTAGCCCTCGAGATATGCTATATGTATATTGCGTCTATTATTGAGGATTGTAAGGTTATAACTAGCCGTTTGCGTCTTATTTTTTTAGTAGGGTAAAACGTTAATATTATGTTGTCACTCATACTTTGGCAAGAGCTGTTTATTCGATTGTGGTATCAGAGATTTGGAGTTTTTCTCCACCTCCTTTAAATCTTAATGCGATCCTTTCCTTAAAAAAACAAAAATTCTCACTTTTTATCAAAGTGTTTCTTATTTTCATGATGGAATTTCCAAAATTTTAAGTAAAAATAAATAGTATGTAAAGTTTTTTTTTAAATTACATGCAACTTAAATTATTGGTGATACTTAGAAAAATAATTAGTGTCTGAAAATTAACTTAATCAAGTAGAAACCATTTTGTACTTGCTACTGGTTCCATTTTTAGTTAATAGTATGAGTTATTCCACACAGGGGCAGGGGCAGGGGAAGGGGCGGCGGGGCGGAATAGAACTTCAGCCTGCCGCCAGAATTGTCCCCCCTACCTCCACTTTCCCCACCCTGAAGACTGAATCTTGGCAAAATTGCAATCGCAGAGGAACTAAAGGGGGACGAAGATGATACAAAAAAAAGCGGCAGGGCATCTCTAATGTTGTGTACTTTTAGTTATATAAAATGCAAATAGGGCAAGTTCCTAGGTGGGTAACTTTCTTAAAGTGGCTACACCTAGGCATTAATATTTTATATTAATATCTGATAGTATATTTTACTTCATTTACGATTTTCTTTAGCAATAAATTACCCATTGGTTTTTAATTTTTCTACTTCATTTTGTTTTCATTTATTTATATACAATTTAGTAAGGCTTCTTTAAATTATATTTTTTGGACATATAATCTAAGTAGGTTCTTAAAATTAAACTGAAATGAATTAGGATTATATGAATTGAATTATAACTGAAAATTGAATTGTAAAAACGTTTATTGAAGTTAAATTATTTTAAATTAGTTTCAATGAAATGAAATTAAGAATTAGAATTTTAAAACTGAGTTAATTATCAAGTTTTGATTGATTTTGTTAATTATATTATGTTTGTCATTTTTAAATGGAGATATACCGTTATAATATACTTTTGTATTTTCATTGAATTATACAATTGTTCTTAATATTTTATGTATTTGTATTGAATTATTTGACAAACCATAATTATTTACTAATCATAATTTACGAACGTCGATCAACACTCTAACTAATCAGACATCCCCACCCTAACTCACATCGTGGCACTGTCACTGATTCCACGTTGAATTTTTTTGAAAGATTAGATGTTTATGCTTATTATATATTAAAAAGGATGTTTGTTTTTGTAAAAAAATTTGGACCACATATAATAATAACAAATAAAATCCTTACCCACCCCATCCGAATGTGGTCTTAAACTTCTAACATTTAAAATTCACAACTTCGATATCAACCACTAAACTATAACGAATGTCACTAAAAAATGATGTTACTTAGAGTATAAGTTCAATTTCAAAACTAGAGAACGCGTGAGACATTGAACTTATAAATAACCTTATACAGTTGAATTATATTAGCACTTTTTGATTATTGACGAAGTTTCTTGTAAACGGTGAGTTAACTCCCTTCATTTTTCCTAGTCTTATGTGTAATGAAAAAAACAGTAGTCCTAATTTGGTATGTTGACTTTTTTTTTGAATGGTTTATTGCATTGGAAGATGTTCCAAATTGTTTCAGGAAAATCTGTTACCTAATGAACTTTCAAAATGATCACGAAACTACCTCAACTTTCAAAGAGTACAACACAAATCAACTTCTAGTTGGTTTGATTTCTCACATACGTCATTTTTCTAATTTCCTCTCTCTAATTTTCTCCCTAAACGCCACGTGTCATCTTCTAATTAAAGAGAGAATTAAAAAAATGACATACTTGAAAAATCAAACTAATCAGAAGTTGACACGTGACATTCAAGAAGCAAAATAATTACATTTTTTGAAAGTTAGTAACTTTATCATTCATTACCATTAGATAAGTAGTATAAAATTTATTCGAGTAGTGATAATGACAAAGTAAGCAAAACAACAAAGTTAATAAGCTTTCAAGTTATCCTAAAAAATTTACTGTTCCCTAAACATTCAAAGTGAACTCGTAGCTACCACCAACTTTGAAAAAATGCATTAATTTTCTCCCCAAATTTCATGTGTTATCTTTTGATTGGAGATGAAAAATTATACCAAAATGACATCTTTTAAAAATTGAACCAACCAGAAATTGACACGAGCTGATCAAAGTGATACTCTTTTAAAATTTAGATAACTACAAGATTACTTTGAAAGTTAAGCAAAACATTAGATTTTTTAAAACATAAGGCAGCTCTTGGTGCATTACACCAGGTTATTATAGAAAACTCATTGCATAATAAACTTTGAAAGGTACTCCTTTTTTTACAAAGTAATCATTTTTTGTTCTTTACAACCATTAAGTTGGCGTAATATTAACTTTATTAAAAACAACAATAAAACCCACCTATTAATTGACCTATGAAAAAATATCATTTCAAAATATTCTAGCAATTTCATTTTTTTGTAAGCATTTTGATTTCACATTTTTATATAATTAATGTTTGGTATTAGTTTCAGTTCTCGTAAATCTATATTATAAAACTAAAAATCTTTTTAACAAAGAAATTTTCAATTAAACTATTATAATAATTATTTGATACCACGGCCTCTTTGAAAATCCTGAAATCTAACCCTGTTTCATTTTGTTTTTACTTAATTTTTTAAATGAAAAAGAAAGAAAAAAAAAATGCTCCCACACAGCTTAGAGAACCTCCAAAAAAAAAAAAACAATTTAGCCATCTAATTCTTTAATTCGCACTGTGAATGCAGCAGATATATGATCTTTGAGATCATGCACAATCTAATTATTATAATAAAATAAATTCAATCAATCAAAATTTTTGAATTTTGAGTTATAAAACTTTAACTACTCGTATGAATAAAAAGGTTAACAAATGAGAGACTTGATACGAATAAGCAAATATCAACATAACTAATATGTAAACTGACAAGCAAGAAAAAGTTGGAGAAGGTCATCAAAGCACGACTAAGATTTACTTTCCATCCAGATAAAGTAGCCACATATGCCAAGATTTCCAATAAAACAAACACGATTGTTCAGATATAGTAGTTTAAAAGTAGATTAAGGAAGCAGACATAAGAGCAATATGATATATTAGAAAAAGTTAGGATGTAATTAATTTCTTACCTGGTAGGTGAAACCTTGATTTATTGCTTGAGGGAATGAAACAAGATGAATAATTGTACTGCAGTTTTTCTGTGGTAACTTTGATATCCTGCATCACAAATGAAATAACTATGTGATTAGCTAAGCATCCGTAAATATACGAAATACTCATTATTAAGCCACCTTATTTAACCGAAGATGGTTCGTACTTCAATGTATATTCAGCATCTCCTGCTGAGGTTTAAAGAGACGGCTTTAGACTTCATTCTCATTCATTACAAGAGAATAAAATGGCCAGTTCGAAAGATTAATATCTTTTTCAAGCAAAACAATGCAACATCCATGAAATTGTGTCGAAATGTACTTTAATACTTAACAGTGTTGCGGCAAACGGCTACTTGAAAGCTGAACTTCATGACAAAGCTTCGATGATATTGAAGAAATCTGAGCAGCTGATTTGCAAAAACTTAAGGAAGACGATTATAAAATTCTCTTTAAACTATAAAAAGATGGCGTTTATGTATTTTGGATCAGTATAAACGGATGGGGAAGCTGTATAACACAGGCTATATATGTATTTTAAAGTGCATTAGTTGAAATAGATGATTTGGCTGGTGCTGTGAAAATATGGAAGGAGTGGGAATCTAAGAGCTCATTTTAACATTCGCATACCGAATTTGATGATCAAAGCTTATTGCAAGAAAGGTTATTTTCAAAAGGTACAGGGATGCATAGACAATATAATGAAGCGTGGAAATGAGCCAAATGATATCTTATGGGAAAACTTAAGAGGAAAGATATTTGCAAGGTGGTAAGATGACAAAAGCGGTCGAAACGATAAAGAAATCAATTTTAGAAAGCAATGAAGGATGGATACCCATTTTCGATACTACGAGTTCGAGTTTGGAGTATTTGAAAGGTGAGTTTGTGTAAGTCATTTATGCTCTTCTAGTGAAGATTCTTCTGGAATGTCCTCATCCTCAAATTGCAGACTTGCTTTTTCTTTGACCAATGACGACAGGATGGCTGCATTTAGCATATCATCACTTTAATTTACCTTGTGCACTGCTTCAGATTCCTCAAGAATCTGTAAAAATATAAAAATAAATAAATATCAGTTAGACAAGAACCTGCTATAAAACTAATACATGAATCTAGTATGTGATTTCATCTAGACCGTGTTTGACTTCTCCACTCTGTCATTCTCGAAGAGCAACATCTACATTAGTTGCTACTTTCACTATTCCTGATTTTACCAGGTGAACAGTTTGGGAAGGTTGGAATAGCTCTCCTGGTCCTGGGCCTCAATAAACATAAGAAGTCATTTGATATTTATGTAAAGAGAATATCAAACAAGATAAATTTTGATTGGATCATATACAAACTTAAATAGACTTGGAAAGATAAAATATTTACGTTCATATAATGGCACAGCTAAAACATAAATAATTCAAATAACATCAATATAAGCATTATTATAAATCACAGAAATGCTGGCTCATATTAGACAATAAATTATATGAGGGCACATATAAAGAAAAATACAATGCATGTAAAGAATCTAAGCTTATACGAATACTCCCCTGATTTTCTTTATCCTTTTCCTTTCCAAAGAGCATGTAATGACCTATATGAGGAAGCAATACCGAAAATGAAAGCTTTGAAAGTTTATAAGATGTTGCTCATTACAAAGAAAGGAAATTGCTATGTACTACACATTCAAAGTGTCAGAACAGTTCTGTTCACTGTTTATTGAGTCATGTAGCATAATTTGTATGGTTTTCTACATGTTTCTCTTGATCCCAGTTTTTTATGATATATAATGCTTTATGCATCAATTTGCAGGTAAAAGCAATATTAAAAGAACATACCTTTAATAAAATTCAAAAGCTCCAAAACTGATAATATAAGCTTGGATTGAAGAGAGCTCATGCTGAAAAGTTTACGAAAATTTAGATGAGCAGATTAATGAATACAAAAAAGTGTCACACCACATTTATTAGAAAATTATTTATTCCAAACCCGAAACTAAGAGCACTTCTAATGTTCATATGATTTCCTTAATCCAATTCAAAGAACTAAAATTCTCATACATCTAGAGTTGAGAGATCATTTATTCTAGTTTCAGCTGCGAATTAAACTCAATTAACTATGCGATTCTCATAAGATATCAGCTAAACATTTCAATGTTGCAAATACAATATGAGCAGACATAGACATTCAATTTGCGGATAAAACACAGTTTAGTATTTTCACTCTTCATTGACAACAAAACCATGATTGTTGGGTGCCATTTTCATCTTATCAGTTCATGTCCAAACAGTGTCAAAAAGCAAAATGTGAGGCATAAACCAATTGATAGAGAATGAGACAGAGACTCAAATCCTCGACAGTGACTGAGTGATTTTAAATGCTGAATTATATCAAATAAGAAAACTAAAGTGTACGGAATGCAACCGACACCCCCCTAAAGTCGGTTCAAAAAACCGGATGCCACCCTCAACTTTTCAAAGGTCCAGTTACCCTCTTAACTTGGCAAAAAGGACTAGTTACCCCCTTAACTCGGCAAAAATGCACCAGTTTACTCCTCAATGCCACTTGTCAACTTCTGGTTGGAGAGAGATATAAAAAATATGATATCTTTGAAAAGTCAATCCAACCAGATTCTGACACATGGCTATAGGTGGCTAACTGGTGCATTTTTGCCAAGTTAAGGGGGTAACTGATCATTTTGAAAGTTGAGGGTAGCATCTGATTTTCTGAGCCAACTTTAGGGTGTTGATGTATTAAGCCTTATTAATAATAGGGCTAGTTAAATTATTCTAAACTATCCATTGATTAATCCCTTGAACATGTGCTGAAACATATAAACAAATACGACATTCAAATTGACGAATGAATACCTTGGTGTAGGCCCAACTAGCATTTAAAGAGAAAAGAATACGATATAGAATAACAACCCAACCAACCTCTCCTTATGGTGATCGTCAATGCAAAATCATCATTAGCCAAGATCGACGAAATAAAAAAATATCCCCCATCAACATATGTTCTTAGAAGAGGAATATAATCTTGTTGGTGCAATCATCTGCAGACTACAAAAAAAATAGCATAGAGAGTACTATCATTTCAGGGTTTTTAGGTGATTTGGATGAAAGTCAGTCAAAATAGCAAAAAACAGCACTTCACCGAAATCCCGGTACGTCCACCGAGAGCAGTAGTCAATCCTGGTAACTTTCGAAAATTCCAGAATCTTCCAGAATGTCAGAAACATGTCCAGATAGAAGATAAGAACACAAAAGTCGATGGATAGTCACCGGTTCGGGCAAATTCTATCTTTGAGGAGTTTTGATTTGAAGAGTTGTTCTCCTTCACAAACTCTATCTTAAAAGAGAGGATATCTTCAAGTAAAATGTTAAAAGGATAAGGTTAAAAAGAAAAACAAGTGCAATCAAAAGCAAAAAGTAAGGAGCAATGGATTCGACTATTTGGCTATAAATATAAGCCGAATCCCAGAATAAGAGAGTTCAATTTTTGTAGTTCAGTCTAGTAGAAGTTGAAGCCCAAGTTAGTTAAGAATTAGAATCCTTATTTTTGTTTTCAGTTTTGCAAACTTTCTATATTACTTTCACTTGTGTTCAATTTAATTCAGTTTTTTCTGCTTCCAACATTTTTAATTAAAATTCACAATTAGTTTTTACTATGTTTTTTTACTTTATTCGCAATTTTACATTCAGTCTCTTTACTTTTTATTGTCTTTAAATTCAATCATCTCTAAATAAATTCTCAGTAACTTGACTAAATAAGGGTCAAGACCATGTTTAATTAATGTGAGAACTTAAATCTGAACACAACAATCCGCAAGGTGACTTAATTGTTGATCCCGGTACCTATTATGATTGAATCCTCTCTGTTGTTTGATCAGCCATAAGGTAAGTCTTTGTAATTTATTGTTATCTCTAACGTTTGCATCCGTAATTCTACCTAAGGAGGGAGTGACACCAGTCTCTCTGTCATCATCGAGACAGAAGATACAACAATCTAAAGCCTGTTAGGAAATATACTACCGGTCGGTAAAGGTTTAAGCTTTTGTACTATTCATTGCTATTTTCCGACGATCTCTCTAACGCGACGTCGAGAGTTACGGTGAGTGAGAAGGTGATTGAAGTGCGAAGCATAATCCCCATACTAAGTAAAGAAGAGTTGCTAACGTTGTGTGGTGAGGTGCGGGAAACAAAAGAGACATGGATCCCAACCGAGAACAAGCCCCCTTTCCTAGAGACTTGAAAAGACAAAGTGAAAGAAGAGAGAGAGTTTTGTAAACTTAAGGAAGGTAGAAATCACCATCCCATTGTTTGATGTGATCAAGTGAATGCTCAAATATGCTAAATTTCTCAAAGAGCTCCACACCAACAAAAAAGGCAGCAGGTTCTAGACATGGTCTTGATGGGGGAGAATGTTTCTGTAATGATCCTATCCAAGGTCTCTGCACCAAGGGATGTTCACAATCGACCAAGATTGATGTGTAGAATGGGTCTCTGTTGATGGAATTCAATGACGAGAAGGTCACATTCAATGTTTATGATGCTATGAAGACCCCAACAGAAGATTCAAGACTTTGGAGCATTGACAACCTTGATCCCAACAGAACTTGAACTCGAGTTTTCCTAATCAGCTTAAGTACGCTTACTTGAGAGATAAGGAGACACTCTCGGTGATTATTTCAAGCAATTTAAATCTTGACGAAGAGCGACAACTAGTCTCTTTACTCCAACAACACAGAGGCAATTGAGTGGACTATCGCTGACATTAAAGAGATCAATCCCACCACTTGTATGCACAAAATCAACTTGGAGAAAGACATAAAGTCCTGCCGCCAACCACAAAGGAAACTCAAACTGCTCATGATGGAAGTTCTTAAAATAGAATTGATCAAGCTTATGAAGGCTAACCTAATTTACCTCTATCTCCGATAGTGAATTGAGTTAGCCTAATTCAAGTAGTTACCAAGAAGACAGGGATCACAGTGATTGAAAATGAAGTGGGAGAATTGATCCAGACGAGAGTGCATAATGGATGGAGAGTATGTATAGATTATAGGATAATCTATACATACTCTCCATCCATTTATAAAAGGCTAGAGAGACTGGCAAGAAAGTCTCACTGATAACACTAGAAGAAGACCACGTTCACATGTCCTTTTGAAACTTTTGCTCATAGAAGGATGCCTTTCGGTCTATGTAATGCTCCTGCGACCTTCTAGCAATGCATAGTATCTTTTTTGTTTATGTCGAGAGTATCATCGAAATCTTCATGGATGATTTTCCCGTATATGGAGACTCATTCACAGCATGCCTAAACAACCTTGGTAAGATCCTTAAACGATATGTTGAGTTTAACTAGGTATTTGGCTATGAGAAATGTCATTTTATGGTAAATCAAGGTATGATTTTAGGTCATGTTGTTTCAAAAAAAGGGATAGAGATGGACAAATCTAAAATTGATTTTATCTCGTCTTTACCTTACCTTACTTCTGTGAAAGAAGTTAGGTCTTTTCTTGGCCATGCTGGTTTTTATCGAAGGTTCTCAAAAATCACGAAGCTCATGTGCCAATTACTTCAAAAAGATGATGACTTTGAGTTTGGAAATCCTTGTAAGAAAGCTTTTGACATCTTGAAGGAAAAGCTAGATTATCCACCAATTCTTCAACTAGCAAATTGGGACTACCCCTTCGAGATCATGTGTGATGCAAATGACGAGTAGTGGGAGCAGTCTTGGGACAATGGATTGGCAAGGAACCTCATGTCATATATTATGCCTCCAAGAGTCTTGATGCAGCTCAACGAAAGTACACCAATACTGAAAAGGAGCTCATTGCAATCTTTTTCGCTTTAGAAAAATTTCGTTCTTACCTTTTATGTTCAAAGGTCATTGTGTGTTCAAATTATGCAACGACACGCTACTTAATGACCAAGAAGGATGCAAAACCGCTCCCCTCCCGTTGGATTTTTCTTCTCCAAGAATCACATAAGATAAAAGACAAGAAAGGAACGGAAAAATTGGTTGTAGATTATCTCGGTAGACACGAACTCAGAGGGACCGCAAGAGGTGAACGATGAATTTACTGGGGAGAATCTTGTTGTCATCACAGGGACTCCCTGGTATGCGATTTAGTTAATTTCATCACCACCGGGAGGTTCCTCGACCACTTCATGCGCAATGACAAAGATGAGATAAAGAGTGAAGCGGTTAAGTATCCCTATCTATGGAAATAAGGGAATGATTTCATCTTAAGGCGATGTATTAGTGGGGAAGAGATCACTAAGGTACTCCAAGCTTGTCACACTGAGGTTTGTGGAGGTCATGGCGGACCACAGAGAACAGTACAACTAATCTTGGGATGTGGATTTTATTGGCCACACATCTTCTGCGACTCCTACATGTACTACAAGGACAGGTAACCTTGACCATAGAGACCAACTTTCAATGACTCCAATATTGATCGTTGAGATCTTTGACGTATGAGGAATCGATTTCATGGACCTCATTACTCCATCTTTTCAATTCAAGTACATCCTCCAAGCAGCAAATTATGGGCCAGTTTGGGATTGCTTTCCCAGGCTGCTTTTCCGAAAAGCTCCATTTTCAAGCTTTTGCTATAAGCAGCAGAGTTGATTTTGAAAAAAAACAAATCAGACAGTTCCTAATTATATAGTATGAAGGACCACAATGTGGTGTTCAAAGCTAAAATATGTAATTCTATTAAAAGTTTGTAAGTGTAACTTATTAGAAAAGCAGCTTGAAAAGTAATACCAAACAGACTCTATATCTCTAAATGGAAAGTGGCTAAGGCAACAAGAAATGATGATGCAAAGACAGTGGCTGGTTTCATAAAGAACATCATATGTAAATATTGTACACCAAGACTACTAATCAGTGATCGCGATACACATTCTGCAACAGGAAGGCCTTTGTCTTACTGAAGAAATGGGGAGTGAAACATATGACTTCAACAGAGAATTTAATTCAAGAATTTGAAAGAAAAATTTGTGTCTTGATTTTGGGACAAACAGAGAATTTGCTTTACAAGAGATTGAAGTTGTGAAAAAGAGTGATTGATTTGTGAAAATCAACTTGGAAAATAGTTACATATATATAGGAAATAGAGTATGTTGCTTTTTCAACGGATACATATCTAATATAACTGTTAGAAAAAGAGACGTTACAACAATAACTGCTGTGAAATCGCGCATATCATGATCGCGAAGGATCGTTGCGATCGTGACTTTCACTTAGACAGAAGCAGAATGTTTTGACAACTCCATTCATGAGCACAAAACAGGTCGCGAGCGCGAAATGTTAGAATCCAAAAACTTTTCTTTTATTTTAAAACGACACTAACTTAAACACACACAAAAATAAAATAACAATATACTACCATATATATATATATATTGAAAAAGATAAGAGATTTAAGTACCAATGGAGTTTCCCAACTCCTTGACTTCAGATATTCATGGATGAAATCTAACTTCTATCCTAAACCAATTCCATGCATTCTACGCATCGTTTTCACTCTTTTTGCATAGAATTCCATCTTCGATCATTTCAAGATTCACCTAGTTTCTGCACTTGCATAAAAAACTACATATCACATGAAATCTTGTATATGAAGTATAAAATGATTCTAAACCACAACGTTTAATGAGTAAAAATATCAAGATAATATGTGTAATTATAAACTTATCAAAAAAACTATATATATGTACAGTAACACTCGTACATGGGACTAGGTGCTGCTTCGGCTAAAGATTTGGCCATCAAACCTCGTCATGCACAAACGCCTGCTGAAGGCATAGTAAGGCTGTGCAATTTTCGGAGGAACAACTACAATGGGCGAAGCATGACCCACCATTGGTATGTTCTTATGTTTTCGCTCTTTCAAGCGTTGTTTGGGCTACGCCCATGTTTCTTTTTGTGTGTTTGTGTTTGTTATTTCTCTCCATTTTCTTTTTATAACCGTCTTGTGAGCATCCATCTTGGTTTGTGCAGATGTGGCGGAGGCTGTACGACGAGGAGGTTGCCCTAACCCGCCTAAAGTGTTGTATGTCGAGCAGTAGGCTGTGCTAGTAAGTTTTTCCTATTTTTTAAGGGGAAGAATTTATGATGAACTTTATACTAGTTTACTTTAACTATTTGTGATAATTAGGCGTTCTGCTACTTGACGAATGGCGGGGGCTCTTACTGCTGCACAAGAAGAGTTAGCAGGCCTACTAGTCTTCCCGAGGTAGTGCGCAACAACTGTAGGAGTAAATTCCAAAACTGCCCTTATTTTTTCGAGGTCCGCCTCAATGCCCTGTTATGAGAAGAGGAAGCCCAAGAACTTTCCTCCCGAGAAGCCGAAGGCGCACCTCTCGGGGTTAAGCTTCAGCCGGTAACCGTCGAGAAGGGAAAGCACTTTCTAGAGGTCCCCTGTGTGCTTCATAATTGTCTTGCTTTTTACGATCATATCATCCATGTAAAGTTCCACTTCCTTACCCATCATGTCTCCAAAATTATCATTCACCATCCACTAGTACGTCGCGCCCGCATTTTTTTAGCCCGAAGGCCATGGCTTTGAAACAATAAATCCCCTCACAGGTTACGAAGGAGGTCTTCTTATCCTCTTCGACCATGGGTATTTGATCGTATCTAGCTACAGCATATAACTTAGAGTAAATGGCTTAACCCACAGTGGCATCAACCAGCATATCTAAGTTTGGCAAGGGATAAATATCCTCCAAGCAAGCCTTATTCAGGTTTGTGAAGTCAACATACACCCATAATTTCCTGTTGGCCTTCTTAACTAAGACCACGTTCACAATCCAATCCGGATACTGAACGACCTTGATGTGGCATGCCTTAACATATCGGGACCTCTTGGGAAATAGCGACTTACCGATCAGGTGCATGATTTCTTTGCCTTTGCTTTACTACCTCGCGTTTGGCATTACGTTGAGGTGAGGTTCAGCTGCCTCTGTGGTCCGGCAAGGTTTAGTGCTCTCCCTTTCCATCGTGGTGCTCCATCACCGAGAGATATTGACAGGCTGGCGGAGCTGCAAACGGACACGGCGTGGCTGCTAAAACCTATTAGCAAGGCCTAGTAAATGATCGGAGGGTTAAGGTTTCCGCAGATTGCATCGAAGACCCTCCTGCTCATAACGTTGACAGAACTCCTGGTTTCTACCAACGTTCATCGTAACTGGAACCCTTCAACCAGCATCTCTATGACTAAAGGGTCATTGTAGGGCTGAGGCTTCTTCTCGTGAGAGAACGAGTAGCATGCCACTGCTCCTATCTACGTTGTCATAATCGAAAGAGCTCTCCCTTTTCCTCTTCCCCTTCACTGATCCTCCGACAATGACATGAATCACACCCTGGGGTCAGCTGTTTGTTTTTTCTTGGAGACGATTGATAGCCTCAACTATCGGCTGTCTGATCCGCCTACCGGGAAGCCTCCTTCAGGTTGCCTCGAAAGTTTCTTATTAGCGGGTTGAGCAAGAATTGATCGATTTGCCCATTGGCGGCCCTCCTGTTAAGCTCCTACGCCAGCTGGAGGCATTCTTCCTTTTCATGCCCTTCGCACTTGTGGAAGTCGCAGTAGGTTTCCGGCTTCCCCTTGTATTTCATCTTAGGGGGTAGTTTTCTCTATCAACATTAAAACCACCTCCCGCCTAGATTTAAAGGGGTAAAATTCTCAGTCTCCCGTCGAGGTTCCTCATTTCGGTATGGAGGTCTCCTACCTTGATCTCGTCTTCCGTAATCCCTTCTTTTGGTCAGGACCTCCCTTGGCGCCATTTCCATTTGCCGGGTGTTTCTTTCGTGGATTTCCCAGCGTACCCACTTTCGGGCTTTTTGCATCAACATAGCCAGAGTAGGTCTTCTGGAAAATGTCCTTGGCGAGATCTGAACTTCGACTATTCCTTACTAAGAAATCTGACACTACATCTATGCTGCAATCTTTGATTTCTAGGGCTACTTTCTAAAATCGCTCCAAAAATTCGGAGAGTGATTCACCAGGCCGCTACATTATCATTTGCAAATCCTGGAGTGTTCAGCTTGGCTTGATGAACGTTATAAAAATGGGGACGAAGCTCCTAGCCATCATGTCGAAGTCCGTTATGGATCCTAGCTTCAAGCTCTCAAACCAATGCGTAACCGGTACCTATGTAGTGGGAAAGAGTTTACAAAGCATGGTGTCCGTATCATCCGCCGCTTCCATACACCGGCAAAATACCGCGCGTGCACGGTGGGATCCCCTTCCCCAGAGTATTCTTGCAACCGCGGCTGCTTAAATCCCTTCGCGAATTTCTCCACGCGAATGCAAGAGCAATAAGGGGACTCTGTGCTCGCGATCTCTAGCACAGTTGATTCTATGCCCCTTTCTGTGAATAATGCATCAAGGCATATAGCCAAAACTCTGTCGCGAAGTCTTTCTCTATGTCGGGTGATGGACTATACAGAACATCCTCCCACCTGACGCCTTCCGCGTTCGACGAAATAAATCTTCGTGCGCCTCTCTATCTGTATTAGTTGTTGGCTCTCTTCCTCGAACTGTTCTCTAATGGCCAAGCCGAGAGTTTCCACTTTAGCCTTCCTCTTGTTCGTGACCTCCTGGTTGTAGCCCGAGTCTAGGGGCCTATCATATCCTCCACGAGAGTGGCTCCGGACCATGGCGGGCCGCAAGCTTGTTACCTGGTACTATGCCTCATGCCTGGCCGGTTGCTTTTACGCACATAGCCTTCTAAACATTTCTTGTTCCTCCCGGCAGGAGTAATATTTCGTTCATCTATTCCCTCTTCATGGAGGAGCGTTCGTCCGTCATTCTTTGTGTTTACAAGTGAGCTTGCAAACTCTCCTCTCCGGATTTTCTCCGTTGTTCCGGTGTATCCAAAAGCGAGATCATATCGGGAATGTGGGATTTTCTCCGTTTGCAAGTAGTCACAGTATTGCCATTCCACGCTCACCACACAATTTTGGTACCGCGGAAAGCTGTTTTTCATCTTGTACGACCTTCGACGCCTCTGAACATCCTTCGAATCTTGATTTTTGCAAAACAAGCCTTCGACGGGAATAGCGACAAAGACCCTTTAATGTTGAAGTAGAGGGAGTGAGGTGGTTGCAAAGTAATAAATGTGTATTCCACTTACCTCAAGTGTGGGAAGGTGTCCGTATTTATATTAATCATGGTAATGATGACCTAGCAGGACCCACCAGCATTATTGTGACGTGTGGCAGGCCGCGGAAGGTCCTGTCTAGGCGTCATATCATTAATTGCGCCGCGTTTGACAATTTTGTCATTAATGCGACTGAGATGTGAGAGAAACTCATCTTGGGCATCTGACGCATGGGCCATACTGGGTAGCTTCAACCTATGTAATGCCTGTTATCATAGGGTAGGGAATGTCAAGAGGAATGAATCAATTAATGAAAATATTTTCATTTTCCCACCCTCTCTCCCTCCATACTCGGCTGTTCCCAATCTGCCTAATCCTCCTAACCACATTTACATTGATTCCACTATATTTCAAAAGAAACAACTTAGAGTTCCTATCAAGATATCTTCTTTCAAATAGACTCAATCTCTTCAACCCAAGACCGATAGATTCCCTTGAACAAAAGAAAGAAAAATAATGACATGCATTACTAAATAAACAATTAATTAAACACAATAGTGAAGAAAGGAAGTTTTTATTTTGTATGGAAGCTTAAAGTCAGATTGTGAAAACAAAACGGAATGAAAGACCACTACACCTACATTGATTCCACTATGTCTTAGAGGAAAACTACCATATATTTTCTTTTTTAAAAAAATAATTATAAAAGAAAATGCAACATCAATTCTAGCATTCTTAAAACACATCTCTGACAGTTAACTTGGATAAGAGTTTCATTCAAACACTAAGCAAAGCAATTATACAAAAGATGTGTAGTGAATACCAAACCACAACAAGAATCATCGAATCTCATTTTATGGCATGCATCAAGGCAGCATTACACAGAAAATTGAATTAAGATAAATGGAAAAAGGCAACAATACCTTGCTCGGGTGGACGAGCTTCATTGCATGCAGAACTCATCTAGTAGCCACATTGGGAATATTTTCCAAGAAAACCACACATGTTACAATAGAGTAGTTTGACTGGAGATTAGAGAGCGAGCTTAAAGGAACATGTTACTAGAGCGATATGATATATTAAAAAAAGGTTAGGATCTAGTTCATTTCATACCTGGTAGGTGAAAACCATGAAAAATTAAAGCTTGTGGGAATAAAAACTGAATAGATCATTGTACAAAAAATATCTAGAGCAAAGCATTCAAATTTCTTTCAATGGGTGAAACATAGTAATCATGTAAAACAAATAAACAAGTCACTCAAAATAGAATTGTAGCACAGCAATAGATGAAGGACTTACATGATAATCAAGCTTAGGGACTTCACCGGAGACATCCAATCACCTGGAAGATTAATGTTTTCCAATATCCTGAATGATTTGCATAAGATCATTCTCTATCTGTGACCACTACATCTACATGGATTCTACATAGTGCAAGGTACAAGTTCATTTTAGATAAAAGTACCTTAGTACTACTAAAAATCTAAGTAGCAATGAGCATTCAATTCAATAATCTAAAAGGTCATACTGTTAAATGGCAGACCAAAAAAGAGTGTCCTAATTAGCTACAGTTGTTAGGTTCTTCCACTATGAAGTACTCAAGTTTGAATAAACGCATTTTGTCGGTTGGAACAAACAAAAACTGGAACCTAAGAGACCTGGTAACTAGAACTGAATTCCTTTTAAATTTTGATTTTTCATTTGTGATAGCTAGAATGAGAAACAATTGCATAATCATGTAGAGCAACAAACTCAAGGGAACAAATGGCTTCTAGCAAACATGGACAAAATGTACAAAATGTAATTGACAACCATGGACAAAATGTAATCTTCAAAAAAAACATGGACAAAATGTAATTGACAACCACATGTGCACTGAAATTACAGAAAAGAGTTAGTACATAATCCTGCTCGTGTAAATAGTGGTCAGTAAATTTATATAATTGCATGATACGTAAACAGAAGAAAAGCTAATCCTGCTCATGTAAACAGTGGTAACTCGTAAGTAAATTAATGTACTGGCATGACACATAACCAATAGAGAAGATTCTATAAACTCTAAAAAGAATATGAATGTCAGAATTGGCATGGTTAAGTTTCCAAGACAACGGTCAATTTCAAAATATGAATGATCATTCAATCATTTCTACATATACAAAGAACAAAAGAACGGGTCTCCAAATATTATTCATGATTCAAAAATAGACCAATGTAATATGCACAGAACATTTAAATCACAGAACTATTGTTTATATTTGTATTATTAATCAAATTTGTAATCTTTAAAGTTGAAAAAGAACTTTTCAAAAAGCTTTAGAAAGAATTACCCGTAAAGGACATTAGAATCCCAAGTTCCAAAAATTTAGCCTTTCGAAAATGAAGAAATGAATAAAATCTTTCAGCCATACTAAGATATTCAAAATTTAATATATGTAATCTAGCTTCAATCAAAGAAACAATTAGAACTTCTTTGATGCAACAAACATTTTCAATTTAAATAAACTTTAACAATCACTACAATTAGGGAAACTGTATAACAAAATTTAACAGAAAAAAGTGGAAAAGAGAAGTACCGTAAGAGAGGTATTGCTGGAGTAAAAAATCAAGACGCAAGTTTTACCAACAGCTTCAGTATGTGGGAGCTATGGTTTGGAGAATGTACTGGCTGTTGATTAATCATAACTTCAGGTACACTCCACGGCTTTAGTAAAGTAACAATCATCCCAAATTAGTTAATTAAAAAATACTAAGTAGGTGGTATGCTCGGGCCATTTTGAGTATTGTTAAGAAATCTCTCATAATTGCTGATTTTAAGCAACTTCATATACGTCTTTAGAAATCCATACGACGAGACTGCCATCTTCCAGAACAGAGGTGTAACGAAGCAACCAGAAGTCACGAGCTGGTGCTAGAGTGGTAGAAGCATAGAGCTAAATCCAAAAACTCGTTGAATTAAAAAAAATATAAAATACGAACAGCTAGGTGAAAAATTAACAGCTACTTATAGTTCCTCCATTTCTGGTAGACAAGGCATTTAGAACATCCACAGCTCGGCAATCATTCATCGACTATTTATTCTCTCAATCCAAACATTAAAAAAAACAGTAATTCACCAATGTTTGAAGCAGAGGTAGAACTTACTCTAGTAGGCTCTAGACTAGCAATGCCACATGCACGTGAGAAATAGCAATTATTATAATGACAAGGCAGTACACACAGAAGAGCATGAATAAATAAGTGATCAGGAGAAATAAATGACAACAAAACTAAAGAAAATTAACTCTTTTTTAGCAGCATATTGAATTCGAGTATGTTATCCTTTGTATATGATTATATTGATGACAAACTAAATAAAACAAACCAGACACAAAAGGGGGATATGCTAGCGTACAAAAAGAATAAGACAACTGTTCCCAAGAGATACGATTCGATACGTTATGATACGAACATTGCTTAGAAGTTAGCAAGGTTTTTGTTTAGCATTTAAATATTAGGTATAATATAAAAAAAGAATTATGGTGTACATTTAATTGACACGATGAACAATAGAATAAAAATGATATGCAAAAAGAGAAATAACCTTTATCCCAGGCATTTGGACCCACCCCACAATAGTTCTACTAACCCTCGTAAGATACTCTGCTAAAGTCTCATCTGCAATGGACAAAAGTCTGCATGTCACCACCTAGTCACAGCTTGTATCTGAATCCGCTGTGGCCAAATTTCTTCCCTGCACAGTTAGATTTTATTTTTGTAATCAATCCACCATCAATCGGAAGCCAATCTAATGAAGTAAGAATTCTATGTTTATTCAGTTAAAGAGAGGATTTATGTTATGTGTCTGCTGATGGAAAAAGATGTTCTCGTAGACGAGGCGTGGCACCTGTTTTTGCAGCCTATTGTTCTCCTCCATTAAAATATTTCATTGCGGTCAACTTCCTATGCACCGCCTGAAGTCGCAACTCCTCTTTCCGTTCTTTCTCTCTACATCTGTAAAAGCGAGAGGATTAAAATGAATTGAGCACAAGAAAATGAATTAATGAATGAATGAAGAAGTAATAGTCCGATTTTGATACAGGCGATCCTGGAACCAAACTTTAATCTGCCTAGGCTCAATGCAAGAAAGGATAAGGCATTCCCTAATCAACTGTTGGCGCTGCATAGAGCTTGGCTTAGGGCAGTAATGGCAAAATCTCTCCATCTGCTCTGGCGTGTACCTTACGTACTTCCCGTTATCATCACTATTTTGCTTCCTCCATCCGAAGTAACCACTAGCTATCATCACTTTCTGCATCACCATTATTACTTAAAGATTTGCAAGGAACGTTAAAAAAGCTACTGTCTAAAAAGAATTGAAAATTGATCTACACTTGATATGAGAAACAGTACAGTTTCAAGAAAGCATCGATCGGACTAACCAAATCAAACAAATAACATTAAGTAAATAGAAGGAAAGATGAAAGCTTGAGCAGAAATAGGAGTTCAAGGAAAACAGAACATGAGAAACATGATGAGAAGTGAATCGCATAAATGGAAACCAGAAGATCAAAATGCAATAAATGCCGTACACAATTATTTATAAAAAAGAGTAATGTTTCCCCCTGGATGTGCCGCTTCTACCCTAGCACTTGGGTTAAGGTTCTAGTCTAGGCAACATGCTGAGTTCTAATTGCCTTCGAGTTCTAAAAACATTGTAATGAGCATACAAGGATGACTAAACAAGACTACATCATATGATCACAAAAAAGCAAATTAAACTCAGAGATATAATATTTTAAATTTGAAGCTAAGGTTTTAGAAATGAATTAGCATAAAAGCAATAAAATGAAACAGAATAAAAGGTTGGAGAAAAAGAAGTGCGTAGGGTAGGTGTTGCTGGTGTAAGAAATCAAGAGGCAAAATTTACCAATGGCTTAAATTTGTGAGATCTATGGTTTGGACTTTGGAGAATGTACTGGCTGCCCATTATTGTCTCTCAAAATAGTATTCCTAGGTTGCATTTAATTCTTCATCGCAAATGAAATTGCAAACCAAACACCTAGATGTCTGCAATAAAATAGATGGGAAATAGATAAATAATTAAACAAGCAAATTGCAGATAAATAATTAAGTAAATCTTGCCTGAGTTGTTTGTCAATTAATTGACGAAGAATCACAGGACATTTTCTGACCTATCACTACTCCTACACCTTCATCCTTATTTAACTGTCACACATGCACAGCTACCTACATCTTATAAAAAATTTATAAATCATTTTTTAGTTAAAATAACTAAATGAATTTGAAATGTTTACTTGGGCAAAAAGTACTTGATTTTGAGAGTTTAGGTTTTGGCACATCACTTGGGGCGCAGGTCATCTCCCACAACCAGAGACTTTCGGTTGAGAAATTTCTTGAGAAACCTGCCTCAGATATCGTAAAGCCTGCATTCACTGATGACAATATATTAAAGATTAAGTGATTCGTCTTCAGTGAAAAGAAACAAAGAAGATAAAACTGAGCTTGTCCAACAAAAGAAACAAGCTTACGCCCATTGTTGTCTTCAAAGCAAGTAGGATTCATAGAGTGACAGCGTCACTTCAGGTACTCCACGGCTTTAATAGAGTAACAACCATCCCATATTAGTTAAATACACAATCTAAAAACAAGTATTCTTAGAGACTGTAATGTAATTGTACGTAATTCATACCTCTAAATCCATATAATCATCTATATGGATAACTGATTCACCTCCTTCCTAAGGCCTATCCAATACCCACTAGGCAACATTTCTACCCCCACAAAATACTGAGTAGGTGGCTCACCCAATTATGAGTATTGTTAAGCAATCTCTCACAAACCTTAAAAGTAGAGAATTAAATTAATGCACAACGATTAGAATGCTGATTTTAAGCAACTTCAAATACATCTTCAGAAATAGTTCCATACCACAAGACTTCCATCTTCCGAAACAGAAGTATAACAAAACAGCCAGAAGTCACGAGCTGGTGTGCTAGAGTGGTAGAAGCATAGAGCTAAATCCAAAAACACATTTAAATAAAGATTTAAAATCCATACATGCTAAAAAAGAACAGCTATGTGAAAAATAAACAGCTACTTGCCTGCATGTAAAGTAGTTTAATAGTTCCTCCATTTCCAGTAGACCCTACTTGCCTGCATGTAAAGTAGTTTAATAGTTCCTCCATTTCCAGTAGACAAGGCATTTAAAACGTCCACAGCTCGCCAACCATGAAACCTTGAAGGATATCAGCGACCTGCAAAATCGTTCATCAACTATTAATTCTCTGAATCTCAACATTAAAGAAAAAGGCCATTCACCCAATATTTGAAGCAGAGGATAACTTACTCTGGTAGACTCTAGACTCGCAAGGCCGCATGCACATGTGGACACACCAAGGCGATCGTGAGATATAGCAACGATTACAATGGATTGGAATCCAGACAAGGCAGTACACACAAAAGAGCACAAATAAATGAGAGATCAAGAAAAAAGCAACGAAACTAAAGAAAAATTAACTCTTTTAGCAGCATATTAGTTTTGGTTACGGTATCCTTTACATATGATAATAATCTTATATTGATGACAAACTAAATAAAATAAACCAGAAACGAAAGGGGGACATACTAGCATACAAAAGAATAAGACAACTGTTCCCAAGAGATAGAATGAAATGATATGACATTGACATTGCTTAGAAGTTTTGCAAGGTTTTTGTTTAGGATAAATATTAGGAATAACATAAAAAGAATTATGGTATATTTGAACAAAAAGAACAATAGTAATGAAAATGATAGGTAAAAAGAAGAATAACCTTCAATCCAAGCATTCAGACCAACCCCACAACAGTTCCAGTAGCCTTTGTAAGTCTCATATGCAATGCACAAAAGTCTGCATTTCACCACCGATTCACGGCTTGTATTTGTATCCGTGGTGGCTGGATTTCTTCCTTGCACAATTAAATTTTAGTCTTGCAACCAATCCCACATCAATCACCCAGCCGATTCGATCAAAAGACGCAACCACCAACAAATGAATTATATGTTTATTCAGTTAAAGAGAGGATTTACGGTGTCTCTGCTGGCGGAAAAAGATGTTCTCGTAGACGAGGAGTGACACCTGTTTTTGCAACCTATGGTTCTCCTCCATTAACAGGTTGTTCATGGCAGTCAACTTCCCATACACCGTCTGAAGTCGCAACTCCACTTTCCACTCTATCTCTCTTCATCTGTAAAAGAGAGGATTAGAATGAATTGAGCACGAGAAGAGAATTAAAAGATGAATTCATGAATGAAGAAGTAGTAGCCTAATTCTAACATAGGCGATGCTTAGACAAAAACAGAAAATAGCTAGGTATCCACAGGAAAACAAAGAAAAGAAAACATTGATAAAATAAAATTGCGAGTAATACCCCACAATCCAACATTAACAATAGCCCCATTGACAACCACTTTTCCATTAAAGTTAACGAATACAATTAGTACATAATCCTGCTCATATAAACAATGGTCAGAAAATTAATGTAATTAAATAATAGATAATCAGTAAAGAAACTTCTACAAATTCACAAAAAGAATTAATATATCAAAGAAAAACGAAATAAATAATATCAGCATTGGCATGGTAAAGTTCCAGGAACAAGGTCAATTTCAATAAATGAATGATTACTTAATCATTTCAACACATACAAATAACAAAAGGCAAAACAAGAACGGTCTCCCAATATTGATTATGAATCTAGAATCAACAATGTAATGTGCAGACTGCAGAGAAGACAGAACATTCACTCACACAGCTATTGTTCGTATCTGTATTAATAATGAAATCTGCACACTTAGAAGTTGAACAAGAACTTTACAAAAAGCTTTAGAATGATATTAGGCATCAGAATCCCATGGTCCATGATATATTTACTTTGCCCAAAAATGAAGAAACACAGAAAATCTTAATGCTATGATATTCAAAATAAAAATTTAATATATATAATCCAACTTCAATCAATGAAACAATTATGCCTTGTTTGATGCAACAAACATTTCCAAATTTCCGAATCATGCAAACAAATTTAACAAACACTATGATTATGCAGACAGCACAATAAATCAAAAAAACCATTGCTTATGGGAAACAAAATAACAAAATGGAACAGTATAAAAGGGTGGAGAAAAGAAGTACGTAGGGAAGGTGTTGCCATAGTAGTCAAGGCGCTGAGGCACAAGGCCGCGCCTTGGGCGGCAAAAATAAGCCTAAAACCCCTAAAGGCGCAAGGACTCACCACAGAGCCTAGTCACGCCTTTGACTACTATGGGTGTTGCTAGTGTAAGAAATCAAGATGCAGTATGTGAGAGCTGGGGTTTGGAATTTGGAGAATCAAAAGGCTGCCGATTATTGTCTCTCAAAATTGTATTTCTAGGCAGCGTTTAATTCTTCATCGCAAATCAAATTGTATACGAAACACCTAGCTGTCTGCAATAAAACAGAAGAGGAGCAGAATAAAAAACTTTAGCATTTCATCCCAAAACTCATCAACAAGTACACTACAGATAAACAAATAAGTAAACCTTGCCTGAGTCGTTTGTCCATTAATTGACGAATAATCACAGGACAATTTCTTACCTACCATTTCTCCTCCACCTTCATCCTTATTTGAATGTCCCACATGCACAGCTACCTACAGAATTTTATAATACAATTATAAATCATTTTTGAGTTGAAATAAATAAATGAAATTGAAATGTTTACTTGGACAAAAAGTACTTGATATTGAGAGTTCAGATTTTTGCACATCACTGGGGGCAGCAGGTCTTCTCTCCCAACCAGAGACTTTCGAGAAATTTCTTCAGAAATCTGCCTCAGATGTCGTAAAGCCAGCCTGCTTTTAGTGATAAAATTATATTAGAGTTAGAGCTTATGGGATTTCTTTAGTGCAAAGAAACAAAGAAGATAGAGCTGAGCTTGTCTAGCAAAAAAAAAAAAAAAAAAAAGCTTACCACCATTGTTGTCTAGCAAAAGAAACAAGCTTACCGACATTCAAGATTCAGAGTGGCTGCATCACTTCAGGTACACTCCACGGCTTTAACAAAGTAACAACCATCCCAAATTAGTTAATTACCCAAGTTAGAAAATGGTATTCTTAGAGACTGTAATTTAAATGCATGTATTCTGATACCTCTCAATCCATATGATAAACAATATGAGTAATTCCTAAGGCCTATCCAATACCCGCTAGGCAACATTTCAATCCTTACAAAATACTGAGAGATTGCCGAAGCATAGCATGTAATCAATTTTTTCCCTTCCAACTCTTGCACTATCAATTTTTTTCTAACTTCACATTTCCCTTCAAACAAAAAACAAAACTTTTAGAGATAGATATTGGTCTTTCTTATAGCAGTAGGATAATATTTGGAAAAAAACAATAAAGAAGAATAGTGAAGTTTGAGCAAAGAGTATAGATCAAATAACAAAACTTGAGAATCCAAGAACAATAATTTGGTTCCTTAGTTTATTTTCCTCTCCCATAAAAAAGAAAAATATTCAATTAAAACTATATTAAAAGAATCTTTATTATTCAACAGTTGGAAATGAGATTTTATCAAGAACAATTTTATCAAGTTAAAAAAAGGATTGCAAAGCAGAGAACGTAGAAATGGAAAAAAAAAGACTTAGATTGGGTAAAAACAGCTCATGCAAGACCTAAACTTTAAGATCTTTAACATGCAAAACTAAATATACTCATTTGTATAGGTGTAGCATCTAAGCACTATCCGTATCATGAAAAGAATATTTTACTTTACAAAGCAATTTAAAAAACCTCGTACTTTCTTTTATAAGAAGTTTAATTAGACACTAAAATTACATGAAAAAAAATTAATGAACTTACCCAGCTTGAAGTTTAATTTGAAAACAGTTATTAACACAAATTCTGGCTAGTTAACACAAATACCATCCCCGTCCACTTTTACCAACATTTTTTTAGTATCAAATGACACAACTAGTCTTAATCAAAGCATGAAAACAAACTCCGAAAAAGGGTAAAAAAAAGAAGGAAATTACCCAGCTCTCGTTGATGTTAACTTCATTACTCCCCGCCATGAAAACTAAAGCTTTGCTACCTAAAACTGAAAATAAAACACTGTAAAAGAGAGATGACTTGAACTTTACAACCACTTTCAAACTTCAAAACGAAATTGGTAGAAAACTGAACCTGAACCTGAACTTCATTGCTCCCTAAAATTGAAAATAGACCTGACCTGAACTTAACAATCACTTTCAAACTTCAAAACGAAAATGGTAAAAAACTAAACCTGAACGTTGCTTTCTTGCATCAATCTCTCCTTAACCCTTGTCACATAATGCCCTGACCTGTAAGAAATGAGTTGTACATACCGACATGTATACGATACTCCTAGGAAAAGAAAGATTATTGAACCAGAATATATAAATCAAAATATCAGAAAAGAAAGGAGTGGCAGAGTACATGTGCAAGGATATAGTGCATGCCATGTAAAGATATTCACAAAAACTGAAAGATGAAAAAATTTTCACACTTGCAACTTATTAAAATTAAATATTTTTTCTTGCCTGTTCAAACTGATCAAAACTAAAATCCATTGCATCATCTTATGCATCTGAAACCCAATAACTCATTTCCAACTTCATCATCTGCAAAGTTAACATAAGAATTCATTAGGCGGGTCGCAATTGATAAATTAAAGGAACTAATTAATAAATGCAGCAAACTTATAACTGATAATTAAAAACTTGGCTTGGATTAAATTAAAGATAAATTGTGAAGGGGTTAGGTCCAGAGGGTACTCATCTCTTTTCGACACCGTATCATGAATCAATTTCACAGAGCAGTGCTGATGTGGCTGACGGTGCAGGCTTCATTCCATATGCTTGGGCCATTATTAGTATTGTTAAGCAACCTCTCACAAACCTTGAAAGCAAAGAACCTAATTGATGCACAACGATTTAAATGCTGATTTAAAGCAACTTCAAATACATCTTTAGAAATAGATCCATACCACGAGATCACCATCTTCCAAAACAGAAGTTTAATGAAGCAACCAGAGGTCTCGAGCTGGTGTGCTAGAGTGGTAGGAGCATAGAGCTAAATCCAAAAGCAAATTAATTAACAGATGTAACATCTATACTGACTAAAAAGAACAGCAAGGTGAAAAATAAGCAGCTACTTGCCTACATTTAGAGCAATACAATCATTTCCAGTAGACGAGGCATTTACATAGCTCGGCAATCACGAACCTTGAAGGCCTATCTTCAAGGATTTCAGCGACCTGCAGATTCATTCATCAACGATTTATTCTCCGAATCCCAACATTAAAGAAAATAGTCATTCACCCAATATTTAAAGCAGAGGGAGAACTTACTCTAGCAGGCTCTAGACTCGCAAGGGCGTATGCACATGTGGCCACACCAGGGCGATCAAGAGATATATCAACGACTACAATGGATTAGAATCCAGACCAGGCAGTAGACACAGAAGAAGTAAGAGATCAAGAGAAATGACAACAAAACTAAGGAAAATTAACTCTTATATAGCAGCATATTAGTTCGGGGTTTGTTACCATTTACATATGATTATAATCTTATGACAAACTAAAAAGGGGGCCATACTAACAGACAAAAAGAATACGACAAATAGAATGAAATGATATGATATTGACAAAGCTAGAAGTTTAGCAAGGTTTTTGTTTAGGACAAATATAAAGAATAAATATAAAAAAATGATTATGGTGTATAATTAATTGATCCCAAAGAACAATAGTAATGAAAATGATATGTAAAAAGAAGAATAACCTTCAACTCAGGCATACAGACCAACCCCACAAAAGTTTCAGTAGCCTTAGTAAAAAGCTCTGCTAAAGTCTCCTCTGCAATGCAAAAGTCTGCATGTCACCACCAATTCACAGCTTGTATTTGTATCCGCGGTGGCCAGATTTCTTCCCTGCACAGTTAAATTGTAGTCTTGTAATCAATCCCCCATCAATCAGACAGTCGATCTAATCAGAATACGAAACCTTCAACAAAAAAAGCAAGAATCGTATGTTTATTCAGATAAAAAGAGGATTTAAATAACGTTTCTGCTGGCAAAAGAAGCTGTTCTATAGATACCTGTTTTTGCAACCTATTGATCTCCTCCATTAAAAGCTTGTAGACGGCAGTCAACTTCCTATACATCGCCTGAAGTCGCGGCTCCTCTTTCCGCTCTCTCTTTACATCCGTAAAAGCAAGAGGGTTAAAACGAATTCAGCATGAGAAAATAATTAAAAGATGAATTAATCAATGAAGATGTAGTAGCCTGATTTTGACACAGGCGATCCTGGAACCAAATTTTGATCAGCCTATGCTCAATGCAAGAAAGGATAGAGCTTTTAGGGCACTAATGGTACAATCTCTCCACCTGCTTCAGCGTTTTCCCGTTATCATCGCCATTTTGTTTTCCCCCGTCTTGGACAAAAGTATGCATGTAACCACCGATTCACAGCTTGAATTTGAATTCGTGATGGCCAGAATTCCTCCCTGCAGAACAAAATTTTAGTCTTGTAATCAATCCCCTGTCAATCGGTCAGCTGACCTAATCAAAAGACAAAACCTTCAACAAATGAAGCAAGAATTCCATGTGTCTACTGGCTGAAATAGCTGTTGTCGTAGAGGAGGCGCGACAAGTGTTTTTGCCACTGGCTGCAATTCGTTCATTCCAAATTACAAAATATTTCACAAAAAACTGTGTGAGGATAAGAAGACACTCGTTGAAGGATGTCTGAAGCTGATTCGTAAATGTACCAGGAATGTCCTTCCAGCAATGGCATGAACTCCAGGGTATTGAGCAAACATCAAAACAGCTCCCCGACAACATTGACAAAAGATGGTAATCTCGTTTAATAAAAAAAATAAAACACACAGATAGAGAATGGTTAGCTATGTACTCTCGTCTATTATATATCAAATAAGTCAGTTACCAGAAACTCATCAGATGTACTCCTCAGATGTAAATCAGTAGCAGACAATATTCACATACAATTGGCACATCAACATGGGATCAAACTCACATACACTATAACCAAAACAGAATAAAAAACAATTATACCTAACTGATAATCTCAACACAGAGATAAATAATGTACTGTCGTTACAACGCTTGAAAAGGTAACGTTCCATCTGGAAATTGCAGTCAACTTCCAAAATACCACCTGAAGTAGCAACTGCTCTTTCTATCCACATCTGTAAAAGTGAGAGGATTAAAATGAATTGAGCACAAGAAAAGAATTAAAAGATAAATTAAGAAGTAGTAGTATAATATTGACATAGGCGATACTGAAACCAAATTTTGATCTGCCTAGGCTCAATGCATGAAAGGATAGGGCATTCCCTAATCAACTGTTGGCGGCACATATAACTTTTAGGGCACTAATGGTACAATCTCTCCACCAGCTCCGGAGTGTACCTTATATCCATCGCTATTCCCTGTCTGAAGTAACTGACATCATCACTTTCTGCATCACCATCATTACTTAAAGACTTGCATAATCTTTGAAAATGTTACTCTCTACAAAGAATTTAAAATTGTTCTAAATTTACTAGGATCAGAAGCTCTTAGAGTCAACATCAACTCAAACTCCACTGACCCCTGCATTTTTCACCAGCACATCAAGACAGTAATTATAGAATTCAACATTCAGCTTTTATAAATAATAATTAGAGCAAAATGACAAATAAAATGAGAAAAATTATGCAACACCCTCTCACTTCAAAAAGTAAAATGTATCAGTTAACAACAATAACATAAAAATAGAACAGATCATCTGAAATTTGTTCCCATAAAAATAAATGGAAAAGAAATGTCCCTCGGACAAAATTTATTACCCCATCGAAGTATGATATTCCAAACAGCGACCTACAGAACCATTCATCAACTATTTATTATCTGAATCCCAACATTAAAGAAAATAGTCATTCACCCAATATTTGAAGCAGAGGGAGAACTTACTCTGGTAGACTATAGACTCGGAAGGCCGCATGCACATGTGGCAACACCAGGGAAACCATGACATATAGCAACGATTACAATTGATTGGAATCCAGACCAGGCAGTACACACAGAAGAGCACTTAATAAGTGAGAGATCAAGAAAAAGGACAACAAAACTAAAGAAAATTAACTCTTTTAGCAGCATATTAGTTTAGGAAATGTCATCCTTTACATATGATTATAATCTTACATTGATGACAAACTAAATAAAATAAACAAGAAACGAAAGGGGGACATACTATCATACAAAAGAATACGACAACTGTTCCAAAGAGATAGAATGAAATGACATGATATGATATTGACATTGCTTAAAAGTTATGCAAGGTTTTTGTTTAGGATAAATATAAAGAATCATTTAAAAAAATGAATTAAGGCGTATAATTAATTGAACACAGAACAATAGTAATGAAAATGTTATGTAAAAAGAAGAAGAATTTTAGTAGCCTTAGCAAAGAGCTCTGCTCAATTCTCATATGCAATGCACAAAAGTCTGCACGTAACCACCAATTCACGGCTTGTATTTGTATCCGCAGTGGCCAGATTTCTTCCCTGCACAATTAAATTTTAGTCTTGCAATCAATCCCACATCAATCAGACAGCTTAATTAGTCAAAAGGCGAAACCATCAACAAATGAAGCAAGAATTGTACGTTTATTCAATTATAGAGAGGATTTACGTTGTGTCTGCTGGTGGAAAAAGATGTTCTTATAGACAAGGAGTGACGCCTGTTTTTGCAACCAATAATTCTACTCCATTAACAGATTGCTCATGGCAGTCAACATCCTATACACCACCTGAAGAAGTAGCCTGATTAGAATGAATTGAGCACGAGAAAAGAATTAAAAGATGAAATCATGAATGAAGAAGTAGTAACCTGATTTTGACATAGGTGATCCTGGAACGAAACTTTGATCTGCCTAGGCTTAATGCATGAAAGGATAGAGCATTACCTAATCAACTGTTGGTACCGCATAGAACTTTTAGGGAGCTAATGGTGCAATCTCTCCACCTGCTCCAGTGTGTACCTTACGTAATTCCCGTTATCATCGTCATTTTGTTTTCCCCATCCGAAGTAACACCTAACATCACTTTCTGAATCACCATTATTATTTTTTGCATAAACATTTGCAAGAATCTTTGTCTCCAAAGATTTTAAAATTGATCAAAACTTGATATGAGAAACAGTATAGTTTCAAGAAAGAAGGTGCAGATCAACCCTTACCAAATCAAACAAATAACATAAAGTAAATAGAAGGAAAGATGAAAGCTTGAGCAGAAATAGGAGTTCAGGGAAAGGGGAAGAACATGAGAAACATAGTGAGAAGTGAATTAAATAAAGTGAACCGGCAGATCAAAACGCAATATATGCCCTGCAGATTCTTTTAAAAAAAGAGTAATATTTTCCCTGGATGTGCCTAATTACCCTAGCACTTGTATTAAGGTTCTAGCCTGGGAAACATTTCAGGGTTGTAAACGCCTTAGACTTCCTAAAACATTGTAACGAGCACACAAGGATTATTAAACAAGACTATTTCAGATGACCACAAAAAAGCAAATTTAACTCGGAGATATAATATTACAAATTTGAAGCTTGGACTTTAAAAATAAATTACCAAAAAATGTTCTTATTTTTAAGCACATAAAGAAAATGTGACGTAAGAAAAACAAGTTACTTTCAACTGTAAATGCATCTTAAACAGCAGAGACCAATTATTGACACCAATTCAACAAGAACAAAAGGGACACCAAGTGCATAATGTTCCAAATCTAAATCTACTTGTAATTAAACCAAAATATAAATCATCATCCAGTATCAATAAAAGTTGCAATTCAAATGAAATTTCATAACCATTTTTGCAATCTGAACCAACAATCACAACCTTATTAGAAACATTTTCTTAACTAGCTTTGAAGATGAGGAAAATGCCAGAATGAACAAGGTAACTGGAAGGTCTTAACCTGTTATACTCCCCGTGACCAGTTTGCGATGCTTAGACAAAAACAGAAAATAGCTATGTATCCATAGGAAAACAAAGAAAATAAAAAAATGGTTAAAATAAAATTACCAGCTACATCCCACAATCCAACATTAACAATAACCCCATGACAACCACATTTCCATTTAAGTTGTCGAATACAGAGTTAGAACATAATCCTGCTCATATAAACAATGGTAAGAAAATTAGTCTAACTGAATAATAGATAATCAATGGAGAAGCTTCTACAAATTCACAAAAAGAATTAACATATAAAAGAAAAAAGCAATATAAAATATCAGCATTGGCATGGTAAAGTTCCAGGAAAAAGGTCAATTTCAATAAATGAATGATTACTCAATCATTTCAACACATACAAATAACAAAAGGCACAAGAGCGTGTCTCCCAAAATTATTTATGAATTTAGAATCGACCAATGTAATGTGCACGGAACATTCACTCACACAGATATTGTTTGTATCTGTATTATTAATCCAATTTGTACAGTGTAAATTTGACAAGAACTTTTCAAAAAGCTTTAGAATGATATTAGGCATCAGAATCCCATGATTCTTTGCCAAAAAATGAAGAAATGCAGAAAATCTTGATGCTATGTTAAGATATTCAAAATAAAATTTAGTATATATAATCCAGCTTCAATCAATGAAACAATAACGCCTTGTATGATAAAACAAACATTTCCAAATTTCCGAATCATGCAAACAACTTGAACAAACAATAAGATTAGGCAGACAACACAATGATAAAAAAAACCATTTCAAATGGGAAACAAAATAATAAAATGAAACAGAATAAAAGGGTGGAGAAAAGAAGTACGTCGGGAAGGTGTTGCTGGTGTAAGAAATCAAGAGGCAAAATATACCATGGCTTCAATTTGTGAGAGTTACGGTTTGGACTTTGGACAATGTACTGGCTGCCCATTATTGTCTCTCAAAATTATATTTCTAGGTTGCGTTTAATTCTTCATCACAAATCAAATTGTACACAAAACACCTACATGACTGCAATAAAATAGATGGTATAGCATTTCAACCCAAAACTCGTCAATAAGTACATAATAGAAAAAAAAAATAAGAAATCTTGCCCGAGTTGTTTCTCCAGTAATTGGCGAAGAATCACAGGACATTTTCAGACCTATCAATTCTACGCCACCTTTGTCCCTATTTAACTGTCCCATATGCATAGCCACCTACAATTTTTTCAAAACATTTATAAATCATTTATGAGTTAAAATAAATAAATGAAATTGAAATGTTAACTTGGGCAAAAAATACTTGATTTAGAGAGTTTAGGTTTTGGCACATCACTTGGGGCAGCAGGTCTTGTCCCTCAACCAGAAACTTTTAGTTGAGAAATTTATTAAGAAATCTGCATCAGATGTCGTAAAGCCTGCATTCACTGATAACAGAATATATTAGAGTTTAAATGAATCTTCTTCAGTGCGAAGAAACAAAGAAGATAAAACTGAGCTTGCCTAACAAAAGAAACAAGCTTACCACCATTTTTGTCTTCTGAGTGTGCTCGGGATTCATAGAGTGGCTGCATCACGTCAGGTACACTCCACGGCTTTAATAAAGTAACAATCATCCCAAATTAGTTAATTACACAAGCTAAAAACAAGTATTCTTAGAGACTGTAAGGTAATTGTATGTAATTAAAACCCCTAAATCAATATAATCAACTATATGGATAACTGATTCACCTCCTTCCTAAGGACTATCCAATACCCACTAGCCAACATTTCTACCCTCACAAAAAACTAAGTAGGTGGCTCGGGCCATTATGAGTATTGTTAAGTAATCTCTCACAAACCTTAAAAATAGAGAACTTAGTTAATGCACAACGATCTGAATGTTGATTTTAAGCAACTTCAAATACGTCTTTAGAAATAGTTCAATACCACGATACTTTAATCTTCCAAAACAGAAATATAAAGAAGCAACCAGAAGTCACGAGCTGGTGCGCTAGAGTGGTAGGAGCATAGAGCTAAACCCAAAAACACATTTAAATAAACAGATTTAATATCCATACATACTAAAAAAAGAACAGCTGGTGAAAAATAAACAGCTACTTGCCTGCATGTCAAGTAGTTTAATAGTTCCTCCATTTCCAGTACACAAGGCATTTAGAACGTCCACAGCTCACCAACCATGAAGCCCTGAAGGATTTCAGCGACCTGCAAAATCGTTCATCAGCTATTTATTCTCCGAATCCCAACATAAAAGAAAAAAATCATTCACCCAATATTTAAAGCAGAGAGAGAAATTACTCTAGTAGACTCTAGACTCACAAGGGCGCATGCACATGTGGCAAACCAGGGCAATCGTGAGATATAGCAATGATTACAATGGATTGGAATCCAGACCATACAGTACACACAGGAGAGCACAAATAAATGAAAAATCAAGAAAAAGGCAACCAAACTAAAGAAAAATTAACTCTATTAGCAGCATATTAGTTTTGGTTATGTTATCCGGTACATATGATTATAATCTTATATTGATGACAAACTAAATAACCAGAAATGAAAGGGGGACATACTATGGTGTATAGTAGAAATAATATAAAAAAAGAATCATGGTATATAATTAATTGAACACAAAGAACAATAGTAATGAAATAATATGTAAAAAGAAGAATAACCTTCAACCCAGGCATTCGGACCAACCCCACAATAGTTCCAGTAGCCTTTGTAAGCTCTGCTAAATTCTCATCTGCAATGCCCAAAATTCTGCATGTCACCGCCTATTCACGGCTTGTATTTGTATCTACAGTGGCCAGATTTCTTCCCTGCACAATTAATTTTAGTCTTGCAATCAATCCCACTTCAATCAGACACCCAATTTAATCAAAAGACGAAACCTTCACCAAATAAAGCAAGAATTATACGTTTATTTAGTTAAAGAGAGGATTTATGTTATGTGTCTGCTGGCAGAAAAAGATGTTCTTGTAGACGAGGAGTGACACCAGTTTTTGCAACCTATGGTTCTCCTCCATTAACAGATTGTACATTGAAGTCAACCCTGCCAAATCAAACAAAAAACAATAAGTAAATAGAAGGAAACATGAAAGCTTGAGCAGAAAGAGGAGTTCAAGGGAAGAAGAACATTAGAAGCATGGTGAGAAGTGAAATAAATAAAGTAAACAAGCAGATCAAAATGCAACATAACCCCTGCAGATTTCTTCAAAAAAAAGTAATATTTCCCGGGATGTGCCTATTTACCCTAGCAATTGGGTTAAGGTTCTAGCCTAGGAAGCATTTCTGGGTTGTAAATGCCTAAGACTTCTTAAAAATTGTAATGAGCATAAAAGGATGATTAAAAAATACTATTTCAGATTACTGCAAAAAAGCGAATTGAATTCGGAGATATAATATTACAAATTTGATGCTTACGCTTCAAAAATGAATTAGCATATAAATTTCTTATTTTTAAGCACATAGACTAACCGTGAAAAGAAAATTTGAAGTAAGAAAAACAAGTTACTCTCAACTATATATGCATTAAAAACAGCAGAGACCGATCATTGACACTAATAGATAAAATCGAAGGAAAAACTTACCAAGCTTTGCCCCAACAAGAACAAACGGGACACCAGGTGCATAATGTTTCAAATCTGGAATCCACTTGAAATTTAACCAAAACATAAACATTATCATCCCGAATTAGTAAAAGTTGCAATTCAAATAAAATATCATAACCCTTTTTTGCAATCTGAATCAACAATCACAACCTTCTTAGAAACATTTTCGTAACCAAATGCCACTGTAAGGTCTTAACCAGTTATACTCCCCGTGACAAGTTTGCGATGCTTAGACAAAAAAAGAAAATAGCTAAGTATAAATAGGAAAAAAAAGAAAAAGAAAAACATTGATAAAATAATATTACCAGCAATATCCCACAATACAACATTAACAATAGCCCCATGACAACCACATTTCCATTGAAGTTGTCGAATACAGTTAGTACATAATCCTGCTCATATAAACAATGGTCAAAAGATTAGTGTAATTGAATAATAGAAAATCAATAGAGAAGCTTCGACAAAGTCACAAAAAGAGTAGATATATAAAAGAAAAACGAAATATATATTATCAGCATTGGCATGGTAAAGTTCCAGGAACACGATCAATTTCAATAAATAAATGATTATTCAATCATTTAACCAAATACAAATAACAAAAGGCAAAACAAGAAAGCGTCAGCCAATATTATTTATGAATCTAGAATCGACCAATGTAATGTGCACAGAACATTCACTCACACGGTTATTGTTTATTTCGAAAAGCTTTAAAATGATATTAGGAATCAGAATCCCATCCATGCTCCATATTTTCAGTTTGCCAAAGAAGAAACACAGAAAAGTTTAATGCTATGTTAGGATATTCAAAATAAAAATTTAATATATATATTCCAGCTTCAATCCATGAAACAATTACGCCTTGTTTGATGCAACAAACATTTCCAAATTTCCGAATCATGCAAACAACTTTAACAAACACTACAATTAGGCAAACACCATGAGTAAAAAATTTCTTTCTTTATGGGAACAAAATAATAAAATGAAAGAGAATAAAAGGGTGGAGAAAAGATGTACGTAAGGAAGGTGTTGCTGGTGTTAGAAATCAAGAGGCAAAATATACCAATGGCTTCAATTTGTAAGAGCTATGGTTTGGACTTTGGAGAATGTACTGGCTGCACTTTATTGTCTCTCAAAAATGTATTTCTAGGTTGTGTTTAATTCTTCATCGCAAATCAAATTGTACACCAATAACCTAGATGTCTGCAATAAAATAGATGGGAAACAGAAAAAAAAAACTTTAGCATTTCATCCCAAAACTCATCAACAAGTACATTGTAGATAAGCAAATAAGAAAATCTTGCCTGAGTTGTTTGTCCATTAACTGGTGAAGAATCACAGGACATTTTCTGACCTATTATTTCTCCTCCACCTTCATCCTTATTAAACAGTCCCATATGCACAGCTACCCGCAATTTTGAAATACATTTATAAATCATTTTTGAGTTAAAATAAAGAAATGATATTGATATGTTTACTTAGGCAAAAATTACTTGATTTTGAGAGTTTAGGTTTTGGCACATCACTTGGGGCAGAAGGTCTTCTCCTTCAACCGGAGACTTTTAGTTGAGAAATTACTTAAGAAATCTGCATCAGATGCCGTAAATTCTGCCTTCATTGATAACACAATATATTAAAGTTTAAGCGATTCTTCTTCAGAGCAAAGAAACAAAGAATAAAGAACTGAGCTTGTCTAACAAAATAAACAACCTTACCGCCATTTTTGTCTTCTGAGCAAGTAGAGTTCAGGATTCATAGAGTGGCCGTATCACTTCAGGTACATTCCACGGCTTTAATAAAGTAACAACCATCGCAAATTAATTAGTAACACAAGTTAGAAAACAGTATTCTTAGAGACTCTAAATCCATATGATCAACTATATGAATGACTGATTCACCTCCTTCCTAAGGCCTATCCAATACCCACTAGGCAACATTTCTGCCCTCACAAAATACTGAGTAGGTAGCTTGGGCCATTATAAGTATTGCTAAGTTATCTCTCACAAAACTTTAAAGTAGAGAATTTAATTAATGCACAATGATTTAAGTGCTGATTTTAAGCAACTTCAAACACGTCTTTAGAAATAGTTCCATACCACAAGACTTCCATCTTCCAAAACAGAAGTATAACGAAGCAACCAGAAATCACGAGCTGGTGCGCTAGAGTGGTAGGAGCATAGAGCTAAATCCAAAAACACATTTAATTGACAGATTTAAAATCCATACATACTAAAATAGAACAGCTAGGTGAAAAATAAACAACTACTTGCCTGCATGTAAAGTAGTTTAATAGTTCCTCCATTTCCAGTAGACAAGGCATTTAGAAAGCCCACAGCTCGACAATCACGAAACCTTTAAGGATTTCAGCGACCTGCAGAATCATTCATCAACTAAATTCTAGATCCCAACATTAGAGAAAAAAGTCATTCACCCAATATTTGAAGCAGAGGGAGAACTTACTCTAGTAGACTCTAGACTCGCAAGGCAGCATGCACATGTGGCCACACAAGGCAATCAATGGCTTGGAATTCAGACCAGGCAGTACACACAGAAGAGCACAAATAAGTGAGAGATCAAGAGAAATGACAACAAAACAAAAAAAAATAACTCTTTTAGCAGCATATTAGTTTCGGTGATGTTATCCTTTGCATAAGATTATAAGCTTATATTGATGACAAACTAAATAAAATTTACCAGAAACAGAAGGGGACAAACTAGCATACAAAAGAACTAGACAACTGTTCCCAAGAGATAGAATGAAATGAAATGAAATGATGATATAGACATCGATTAAAAGTTTTGCAAGGTTTTTGTTTAGGATAAATATTAGGAATAATATAAAAAGAATTATGGTATATGATTAATTGAACACAAACAACAATAGTAATGAAAATGACATGTAAAATGAAGAATAACCTTCAATCCAGGCATTCTAACCAACCCCACAATAGTTCAAGTTGTAAGTCTCATCTGCAATGCACAAAAGTCTGCATGTCACCACCGATTCACGGCTTGAATTTGTATCCGCGGTGGCCGGATTTCTTCCCTGCACAATTAAATTTTAGTCTTGCAATCAATCCCACATCAATCAACCAGCCGATTAAATCAAATGACGAAACCTTCAACAAATGAAGCGAGAATTATATGTTTATTCAGTTAAAGTGAGGATTTACGTTATCTGTCTTCTGGCGGAAAAAGATGTTCTCGTGGAAGAGGAGTGACCCCTGTTTTTGCAACCTATGGCTCTCCTCCATTTACAGATTGTTCATGGCAGTCAACTTCCTATACACCGTCTGAAGTCGCCCCTCCTCTTTCCGCTCTATCTCTCTACATCTGTAAAAGAGGGTTAAAATGAATTGAGCATGAGAAAAGAATTAAAAGATGAATTCATGAATGAAGAAGTAGTTGCCTGATTTTATTGTATGCGATCTTGGAACCAAATTTTGATCTGCCTAGGCTCAATGCATGAAGGGATAGGGCATTCCCTAATCAACTGTTAGCGGTGCATAGAGTTTTTAACGAACTATCTCTCCACCTTCTGTACTTCCGTTATCATCGCCATTTTTCCCCCATCCGAAGTAACTGCTATCGTCACTTCCTGCATCACCATTATTATTTTTACCATAAGATTTGCAAGAATCTGTCTACAAAGAATTTAAAATTGATCAAAACTTGATATGACAAACAGTATAGTTACAAAAGCAGGTGCAGATCAGCCCTTACCAAAGCAAACAAATAACATAAAAAAAGAGTAATATTCCCCTAGATGTGCTTATTTACCATACCACTTGGGATAAGGCTCTAACCAAGGCAACATTTCTGGGTTGTAGACGACTTTGACTTCTAGAAACAGTGTAATGAGCATACAATGATTATTAAACAAGACTGTTTCAGATGACAACAAAAAAGCAAATTCAACGCGTAAGGTATAATATTACAATTTGAAGCTTAGGCTTTAAAAATAAATTAGCATATAAAAGTTCTTGTTTTGATGCACATAGACTAATAGTAAAAAGAAAATGTGAAGTAAGAAAAACAAGTTACTTTCAACTATATATGCATCGTAAACAGACCAATTATTGTCACAAATACATAAAAGTGAAGGAAAATAAACATCGTCATCCTGTATCAGTAAAAGTTGCATTTCAAATGAAATATCATAACCAGTTTTGCAATCTGAATCAACAATCACAACCTTCTTAGAAACAATTTCATAACTAGCTTCGTAGATGAGGGAAAATGCCAGCATGAAAATATCAGCTCCAAGGTAACTGGAAGGTCTTAACCTGTTATACTCCCCATGACCAGTTTGCGATGCTTAGACAAAAACAAAAAATAGCTAAGTATCCATAGGAAAACAAAGAAAAGAAAAACAATGATAAAATAAATTTACCAGCAATATCCCAAAATCCAACATTAACAATAGCCCCATTGACAACCAAATTTCCATTAAAGTTGTGGAATTCAGTTAGTGCATAATTCTGCTCATATAAAGAATGGTCAGAAAATTAATGTAATTGAATAATAGATAATCAACAGAGAAGCTTCTACAAATTCACAAAAAGTATTAATATTTCAAAGAAAAACATAATATCAACATTGGCATGGTAAAGTTCAGGAACACGGTCAATTTCAATAAATGAATGATTATTCAATCATTTCAACACATACAAATAACAAAAGGCAGAACAAGAGCATGTCTCCCAATATTAATTATGAATCTAGAATCAGCAATGTAATGTGCACAGAACATTCTATTGTTCGTATCTGTATTATTAATCCAATTTGTACACTGTAAAGTTTGAACAATAACTTTTGAAAAAGCTTTAGAATGATAGTAGGCATCAAAATCCCATTTTCCATGATATCACAGAAAATCTTAATGCTTTGTTACGATATCAAAAAATAAAAATAGTATATATGGTTTGTTAGTATATCAAAAAATGAAGAAACACAGAAAATCTTAGTGCTTTGTTACGATATCAAAAAATAAAAATAATATATATGGTTCAACTTCAATCAATGAAACAATTACACCTTGTTTGATGCAACAAACATTTCCAAATTTCTGAATCATGCAAACAACTTAAACAAACACTACGATTAGGCAGGCAGCAAAATGAATTAAAAAAAACCATTTCTTATGGGAAACAAAATAATAAAATGAAACAGAATAAAAGGGTGGAGAAAAGAAGAAGGGAAGGTGTTGCTGGTGTAAGAAATCAAGAGGCAAAATTAACCAATGGCTTCAATTTGTGAGAGCTATGGTTTGGACTTTGGAGAATCAAAAGGCTGCCGATTAATTTCTCTCAAAATTGTATTTCTTGCGTTTAATTCTTCACCGCAAAACAAATTGTACACCAAACACCTAGATGTCTGCAATAAAATAGATGGGGAACAGAAAAAAACTTCAGCATTTCATCCCAAAACTCATCAACAAGTACATTGCAGATAAACAAATAAGCAAATCTTACCCGAGTCATTTGTCCATTAATTGATGAAGAAATTTCTTACCTATCATTTCTTCTCCACCTTCATCCTCATTTACATGTCCCACATGCACAGCTACCTACAAATTTTTTAAACACATTTATAATACTTCATTGAGTTGAAATAAATAAATGAAATTGACACGTTTACATGGGCAAAAAATACTTAATATTGAGAGTTTAGATTTTGGCACATCACTTGGGGCAGCAGGTCGTCTCTCCCAACCAGAGACATTTGAGAAATTTCTTGAGAGATCTGCATCAGATGTCGTAAATCCTGCGTTCACTGATAAAATTATATTAGAGTTGGAGCTTATGAGTTTCTTCTTTAGTGCAAAGAAACAAAGATAGAACTGAGCTTGTCTGGAATAAATAAACAAGCTTACCACCACAGTTGTCTGGCAAAAGAAAAAGGCTTACCGACATTCAAGATTCATAGAGTGGCTGCCATAGTTGTTAGAGGCGCTAGGCGCACAGAGGCGAAAGAGGGCTAGCCTTGCCTGAAGGCGCGCCCGAAGTCAAGGAGAGCGCCTGAGGTACCTTAGGTGCCAAAAATTTACAAAAAAATATTTTTCTTACAAAGTGAAGTTAGATGCAATAACATAACAAAAAAGAACTAAGATAATTGTTAGAGGTACATATACATGTAAAATTGACATATTACATTTAAAATATATTCTTGAATTAATCCAAACTTAAAAATGAATTGAATTATGAATATTTACAATCTATTTTATTAAAACTCAAAAAATAGATGGAAAATATATTAAAGTAAGTTAAAACCATTAAAGAGAATTGTTGGAGGTATATATATATGTAAATTTTACATGTTGTATCAAAAATACCTATACTTGAGTTGATTTAGCCTAAATAAGAATTGAATTAGGAATATCTAGCCTTATATTATTATTTAAAACTCTTATGTAAAAAACATAATTATGCAAAATTAAACCCTATAGGATAGAAGTGTCCGTGAGGCGCGTCTCGGTGCTCTGAGGCGCACCTGTGAGGCGCTCAAAAGCGCACTTGAGGCGCTCCTGTTGGACACCACCCTGCCTGTGATAAGCAGAGGCTCCAAGGGTGGAGCCCTACGTCAGGCACGCCTTTAACAACTATGGTGGCTGCATCACTTCAGGTAAACTCCACGGCTTTAGCAAAGTAACAACCATCCCAAAATTAGTTAATTACACAAGTTAGGAACTGGTATAATAAGAGACTGTAAATTGCAGTCATGTATTTGATACCTCTCAATCCATATGATAAACAATATGAATAACTAATTCACCTCCTTCCTAAGCCTATCCAATACCCACTACGCAACATTTCAGACCTCACAAAATACTGAGTAGGTTCACTAGTGCAGAATAGGCTTTTGCGGACGGTTGTTTTTGACTTTTCCGGACAGTTCTGAACCGTCCGCACAAGCCGCGACGCCATTGATCAGAAGTAATGCGGACGGTTCAGAACCATCCGGAAAAGTAGCATTCCGGACGGTTCTTAAGAGAGAACCGTCCGGAATAAGTAGCATTCCGGACGGTTCTTAAGAGCGAACAGTTCGGAATAAGTAGCATTCCGGACGGTTCTTAAGAGAACTGTCCGGAATGTCCTAATTTTTTTTTAAAAAAAATAATTTTAAAACTTCATTTATGAGCTACTTAAATTGGATTGAAGGGAGCCCTATACTTTAGCTGTGTCCTGACCTAAACAAATAGCAATATGGATAAGAAAATAGTTAATTGACTAGCTTGACTAGCTAAATAGAACAGAAAAACCAAGTATCATGGCTGTCACAATAACAAGGACTGAAATACTAGTCTTTAAGATATTGATAACAGTTAACACTTAACAGATAAGTATATATTCCAATCTCAAGGCTAAGTTGTTCTCTGTTTTCCTTTCTCACATTTTTTTCAATAACAGTATGAGATATCCTCACGCTCTAAAGAC
>CATIWQ010239833.1:0-15738 GCA_949673415.1 Euphorbia schlechtendalii
AAAAAAATAAAAACAATATTTCTCACTTTCTTCTAACTTTTTCTCGGATCAAAAACACTTTTGGATCCCGAATTTCTTCATCTTAAAATCAAATTTCTTCATCTTTTCTTCTTAAATCCTCAGATATTCTCGGGTCTAAAACAAATTTAGAACCCGAGTCTGATTATCTTTTGGATAAATAAACATGTTATTTTCCAATTAAAATTACACTAAAATCCCAAGAATTCAAGAAGATTTTTGGACTTTTACATCAACCTTTTCACATTAAATCACCTAAACTACAAAAACGAATGAGGGACGCTCCCAGGGATCGAACGGACACGCCGAAGTGGATTCACGCCAAAAGGGTAAAGCCTCTGAGTTCCTGGAGCTACTTATTTCGTGTTCCTCCTTTTCTTCTTTTTAATTTTTTTTTTTACCTAGGAATTATTTTTATTCCTTGTTATTGTAAATGATGTTGTAATTCTCCTTCTTTTATTTCTTTTTAATTTTTGTATTAGAATACCCCCACGAAGGGAATAAAATATATTCCCAGATAATAGACCTCACCTTTTTCCATGCGGTCATTTTCACTAATAAATTAACCAATATACATGTAAATAAAATGACTATTTTTATTTAAATTAACAACTTTAAATCATTGATGTTTTAATTAGGCCACACGGGCCTCGCCAAAATCAAATCAAACATACGTGATATATCTCATGTGTTAACCTTTGTGGATGCAGGTTAGATGTATATTTAGAATTTATTTTCATTCGGGTATTGTATTTTTTTTTACGGAAAATGTAATTAATAGGGTAGCGGGCGGTTGCATCCCCGGATTTTTGAAGCCTTGTAATTTTATTTTCCGCATTTACTTTCCGCATTTACTTACTGTTTTGTGGATGGTTTATTTGTCTACTTTATGGATGGTTTATATTTCGCAAATACATGAACCATGCATTTAACTCCAAAAACAACCTAAGTGCGAATATTCATAATTAAAAGAAAACGGTTTTCTGTAGATGTAATATATTGTGATCACTTAAGAAATAAGCAACTTATCCTGGACTCGAATCTCTGTGTCTTGGTGGGCCGTCCCCCGGACGTTAAGCCTCACAGGACTCTAATTCCTGGAAAGAGCTAATCCAGGTGGCGACTCCACACTAAGAGACGGTGGATTCGGGTTTGAACCGATCTTAAACGTTTTTCGCCTATGAAACCGCGCTCTCTCGGCCCACCGCTTCGTGTCGCCCGCTCATAAATGGCTAAGAGGTTCCTGGTTTTGAAATCTTCAATGATGTGTTTGACTTCGAGTATGACTTCCTCGTCACCCCTGTTAATGATGGAAAGCTTGCCGAAGTCCATACCACCGAATCGGATCACTTAGTCCTGACATAGAACCCAACCAAAGACAAAGCCAAGATGTTCATGGAAGATAAGCCCGGATCTAAACCTGAACATGAGCCAGAGAAAGAAGACTTCGAAGGAGCACTAGCATCCATCACCAGAGTCCCGTCAGTAATCATGAGGACCAAGAAAACTAAGGGAGAGAGTTCTAGTGGTAGTTCCCTGACAGCAACAATGAGGACAGTCATGGAGGGGATATATTAAATGAAGTACTAGATCGTGAAAGCAAAATTCCATATTCCTGTCCTGAAGTTCACCTAGGACTATAGCAGTGCTTAAGAGGCGCCCCTTTCAAAGAAAACCCTTCGCCTATGGAGGACGAAACAGATGATGTACTCTTTGACATATCGAACATTTATGATGTAAACAACTCAGTCTATGAGGCATTTAATTCAATGAATCCAAACTTTGCTTACTTGTGTGATGTCTTGTCAAATGGAAACATACATTTTTCTGATTATACACATGATGTTTTTAGCATACATGATGCATCATTACATGAAATTAACCTAGGTACAAATGAATCACAAAAAATGGAGACTATTTCTGAAGATTTGACTCTTGAGGAAAAGAGAGAAATGATAAAAGTACTTGAACAACATGTGGTAGTAGCATTTGCTTGGTTGTATGAGGACATGCCTAGGGTTGATAGGGAAATTGTAGAACATAGGATCTCCACCGACCCGTAAATCAAGTCGGTGAAGCAAAAGCAACGAAGGCTACGACCAGAATGGGCAGAGAAAGTCAAGGTAGAGGAGGCTAAACAGATCTAAGCTAAATTTTTGGAGGTGGTCGAATACCCAACTTGGTTTGCCAATATTATCCCTGTGGAAAAGAAGGTTGGAAAGGTCTGAGTATGCGTAGACTTCAGAGACCTAAATAAGGCTTCGCCAAAGGATGACTTCCCTTTTCCTCACATTGATGTCTTGGTCGATAGTGCCACTAGGGATGTTAAGTAATCCTTCATGGATGGCTTCTCTGGGTATAATCAGATCCTCATGGCTATAGAGGATAAGATCAAGACTACCTTCATCACTGAGTAGGGGTTTTCAATTACAAAGTGATGCCTTTTGGGTTAAAGAATGATGGGGCAACCTAGCAGAGAGCTACTACTGCCTTGTTACATGATCTGATCCATTGAGAGGTTGAGGTCTACGTGGATAACATGCTGGTGAAGTCTAGCACTCGGGAAGAGCATTCGGTTATGTTGGACAGGTTTCTCACTAGAATCAAAAGATACAACCTTCGCTTAAACCCAAAGAAGTGTGTATTTGGAGTGACCTCGAGAAAGCTTCTAGGCCATATTGTCAGCCAACAAGAATAAAAATGGATCCGAACAAAAGTAAGGCCATTACGGACATGCCAATACCAAAAATGGAAAGGGAAGTGAGGTGCTTTCTAGAATCCCTCCAATATGTTAGTAGGTTCATCATCCAGCTCACCATTGTTTGCGAACCCATCTTCAAGATATTGAGAAAACAATAGTCAATCATATGGAATGACCAATGCTAGGTAGCATTTGATAAAATCAAGTAGTATTTGGTGAACCCGCGGGTATTGAAGCCACCTACCCCACATAAACCTCTTATCATTTATCTTGCTATCGAAGAATCTTTAGTAGGGGCGATGCTGGTGTAGGAATACGAGGATCGACAAGAGCATATTGTGTATTATCTAAGTAAGAAGTTGTTAGACTATGAGTCCAAATACACATTGGTGGAGAAGACCTATGCAGTAATGGTATGGCTCACTAAGAAACTGTACCACTGCTTCCAGTCTTATAAAGTGGAGGCGGTAGCGATATTTGACTTAATGAAACACCTTTGTCACTCACCCATTCTCACTAGTAAACTATCCAGGTGGCTGGTACTATTATCCGAGTTCGACATCATATATGTAACCAGGAAGTTCATCAAGGAATGAGCATTGGTAGAATTCCTCGTGAACCTGGGTTTGTTCTGATTATGTTGAGAATCTTGAATTCCCAAATGAGCAGTTAGCCATGGTTGAGGAACTACAACAAGAATGGACAATGTACTTTGATGGCACCATGAATTAGAATGGGGCAGGACTAGGAGTGGTGTTAATAACCTTGCAAAATGAGGTCATACCCTTATCAAAGAGGCTTGAGTTCCAGGTCACCAATAACGGTAATGAATATGAAGCTTGCCTTTTCGGGTTGGAAGCACTACGAAAAGTCAAGGCAAGAAGGATCTCTATCATTGGGGATTCGGTACTAGTCATCAGCCACGTCACTAGAGATTGGGATATACAGGAAGAATCCTTGAAGCCATACCTAAATTCCGTATGGGGAATCTCTATCAAATTTGATAGGTGTGTCTTTCACCACGTACCACGGGAAGAGAATCAAATGGTTGACTGCCTCACTACCTTAGGATCAATGTAGGAAGAACCCCAAGCCCAACCAATCAAACCCATCATTCTGCAATCTATGAAACCCTATTAATGTAGAATTGTAACAACAAAAGATGACATATTAATAGAATGTTGGTACTCAGACATAGTTAACTACTTAAAAAATTGCCAATATCCGAAAGGGGCATCTGACTCCGAACGCACTTCCCTCCATCGACTAGCTATCTAGTTCAGGGTTCTTGACGATGATTGATTCAAGTGGACTAGTGAAGGTTTGCTACTATGTTTCCTCAAAGAGAAGGAAGCCCTCCTAGTAATCAGGAGAATTCATGCTGGTGACTACAATCCTCACATGAATGGTGTGGCATTAGCCAAGAATATCCAGCAACCATGGTGGTGAATTGCGTTGATGAAGTAAAGAAAGGTCATGCCTGCCAAATATATGGGGATATCAGTCACCTGCCTCCCACAAAACTTCATCACTTATCTACTCCTTGGCCATTGTTGACATGGGGGATAAACATAATTGGGGAGATCTAGCCATCCTCCACTAACGAACATAGGTTTATTATGATGGCAGTAGACTACTTCTCGAAATGGGTAGAAGCTGAATCCTACACCAATATCACCACTAAGAAAATGGCCAATTTCATATAAAAGCACATCTTTGCATAGTACAGGATGCCTCACCACTTCATATCGGATAACGAGGTCCAATTTCAAGGAGCAATATTAGAATTTATAAGGAAGTACGACATTAAGCATTACTGTTCATCCCCTTACAGACCTCAAGCCAACGGAGCAGTAGAAGTAGCCAATAAATCAATTAAGAAGATCTTAAGTAAGATGGTGGTCACCTACAGAGTTTGGGTAGACAAACTTCCCCTAGCAGTTTGGGGATACTAAACAAGAGGCAAATCCCCAAAGAACCAGATGCACTTTTCCTTAGTCTATGGTATGGAGGTAGTTCTACCCGTGGAATTGGAAGTAGAATCCCTCAGAGTAGCCCTAGAAGCAAAATTGGAAGAGTAAAACTAGGTTAGGACCAGGTTCAAGCCCTGGATAATCTACAGATGTATCAATAGAGAATGGCTAGAGCATACAACAACTAGGTAAAAAATCAGAAACAACCTTTGAAAGTGGGATAAGTCCTAAAACAACTAAAGCCTTCAAATGTGGATGTCAAAGGAAAGTTTCGACCAAACTAGGAAGGACCATTCATGATTAAAAGGTTCTTAAGCAAGGGAGCAATGAAGATCATGAAAATGGAAGGCAACGATTTCGTCAACCCAATCAACCAAGATAGGCTCAAGCGCTACCATGTATAAAAAATAAAACTGATACATTCTGTCAACCAGCACTCTATTGGTTGGGTAAAATTTAGGGCCATTCTTTGCAAAATAGTTCGCTAGATTGAAAACTTGAAATGGTGGTCTAGGCATAAATTAGGACAATGAGAGAAAATATAGCAAGCTCATTAGCTAGAAAACTTGTATGGGCTGGTTAATGATAGGAGTCAAATCTTTTATACCTCGGATAACTTCATTAATGAAAATGTAATTTGTGTTCAAAGATTATGAATGTATTCATTTGAATGTATGCATACCAATGGTAAGAACATCAAAAGTAAACGACGCAATACTAAGCTTAATATAATTTCAAATAAATCATAGGTTACGATAAAAGTCTGAATAAAATACGATAGTTTATATCATGATAAATGCAGGTAAATGACATCAATGGCCACCATAAAAGCCATCGTGTCGCTAGTTAGCATGCACCCTCTGGGTATAATCAAGGGGTGCCTCTCCGCTCTCATACCAAGACCAAATCGAGCGTCAGGCTAAAATGCCTTGTGGGGTCGCTTAAAGTTTTGATTTTTGACAACCACCCATGATAAAACCTATCTGTCTCATCTATCTCGACTGAACCATAACCCAAGCAAACGAACTAGGCTCTCTACACATCATTTGAATCTGATCTGGACCCTCATGACACCAATCTAGGTTACGATACGAGTAAGAAAACTTTGGGATCCGTTGACACTTTCCATACTACTTACACAACCCGGAAGGGGAATAAAATGTGTGCTTGCGCAAATCAAGTAGGAGGATCCCACTATCATGCATCACTACGGCTACTTGATGAATGGCCCACCAAGGATAAACCCAACAGATCTGGTGATCCTGATAATAACTCATAATCTGAACCCAGTCATACATAGCTTCGAGTGATGGTTAGTGATGAGACCGCTCCTGTTATACTGAATAAGGTTGTATCGGGTAAAATCCACAGTGGGAGCCTGAATCAAAGATAATTTCTCCAATAGCCACACATGCGCGAAAGACAATTAGCATTGGAATATATAGAATATCAGGGGTTGGAATGAATAAGTTACCTTAAGAAGGGGGAAACGGTCATTGACTAATTCTCGATCAAAGGTAGAAGCATGCATGCTAAACAAACACTTAACCAAAGCTAGCATAGAAGGGGAATGCCCGCGGGAAAGAGGTTGCATAATAGAGACAAGCCAAAATGGGGAGACTGGCCCGGAGTCGCAAATGAACTCGATCATCAAGGAAAGGGTTACCATAAAAGGCCAAGCTAAATGAGATCTAGGAGCAGTTACGCACCAATCTAAGATAGCGTCAACTCCGAATCATGTAGGAGCAGGTGGTTAAGACAAGAAAGTACTAACCGAGTCCAAATTCCACAAACCTCTTAGCATGTCTACATCCCCAAATTGGTAAGCAGGGACCATGATAGGGAAGCTTTGGGGACATGGGAGGCCCAACACGGCTTAAGATCTTCAATCATATGACATACCTCTTGAGAAGTGAAACAGAACACATGGACAGTCGGGTCCCAGATTGACAGTGTTGCTTAGATGAGAGGCGTATTTACCAAATGAAAAGTAAGATAATGTAGCCCCTACAGACTGAAGGGCTTCAACTTTAAAAAAATATGGGTTTTCCAAGGTGCGAAGGAAAGCCTGGAGCTACTGGTTGTGAGATGCCATGAGAAAAGGAGAAAATCTGAATAACCTGAAATCCAACACCAATACTGACTTTGCAATGTCGGTATCGATGTTGGTAATATCAATATCAGTATTGGTAAGGTCGACACCGATGTTAATTATGTTAGTGTTGGTATATATACTTATAAGTGGTAAGGTTTTCTAATGATAACACCGATATTCCCCTTATAGCAACGTAATATTGGTCACTTTTTGGGAAAAAATAGCTCTAGGAGCCTGATCTTCATTCATAAGTACCTGCAGATATATACGCTGGTCCAGACACATACCAAGTAACCAAATGAATCACAAATGTTTTGAAGGGAAAGCACGGGAACAAGGAAAGCAAATACACGTCTGAGCTAAATGATTATGCATCAAAGCGATGAATGTACAAAGAAGGCCCAATGTATTAAAGGTAGTACAAAATAAAAGAAGCTAACCTAACTACACTAAACAGCCACATAAGCCAGTCACCTACAAGTCTCAGCTCAATCATTAGAACCATCTAACTCCTCCTCTCCTTTATCGAAAGACTCTTGGATCCTACTAGCATGGTTGATGTCATCATCAAAAGCCTCAAGACAAAGCATAAATTCTCTAGATGCCTCTCCTTGAGTGCCGATCATCCTCATCCTCCTTAGCTACTTGGCAAATACCCCCTCCTCTGACTCCACGCTCCTTGCCCCAGCCGTGGTTCACCCTTCACCCTTGCTCTTTTCCTTGGCAAGATCTCCATCCTCCGGATGCACACCCCCTGGTCCCTCACCAAACCCTCTAATAACGCCAACTAATCCCCTAGGTCTCATGCCCTAGCCTTCGTGGAAGATCGAGCCTGGCGCTCCAATGTAAGGAACACCTGGCACCAAGAATTACGTGTCACGCCATAAACATGAGTTCTAGATTGTCCATCACATCATAATCATATCATGTATAGAGTGTTGTTCATGATGTCATGAAGTATGCAGACAGCGGAAACCAAAGAGGCAAAGGATACAAAATCTTACCCTAATGGTACTATTTTGTGCAATGATTATATCCCTCGTAGACATAAACTAGGGTATGATACGCTCTGCCTCAACACGATGAACCTAGAAAAAGTGAATGTCAGAATAAAGTAGATAAAAAGGAAAGATGAAATCCACAAGGGAAGGACTTACATGTGTTGTATCCTATGAGATGAAATCCAAAATATGATGGCTAACGGGAATCTCCACAGTGACAGTGTAACTGACCAGTGATAATAGAGAGAATGCAGCATCTATAGGAGTAGCTACATGACCCTCTATGATACCGGGAGGGGGTATAGAGGGACCCTTTGATCTCCTAGCCTCGATACATGTGCACTTACTACCGCTAGTCTACAGCCAAACACGAAACGGTTTTGGATGAACTCAATGGAGAAAACATGTATAATCAAATGTAAGAGAAGAATGAAACATACCCCTCAAGCTCTAACCTATGAAGGCTGCAAAGTGCGAGTCGTAGCACTATGATGCACACCAACATCAAGTATCACCTTCTCCATCCTCTCCATCCTCATCCTCCTCCTCCTCATCATCGTCAAGCAGCCCCACTGCAAACCTAAGGGTAAGCTCCTCAGCGTGCCAACAGTGCCACAACTCAGAATCATCATGCCATAATTAGGGATAAGGTGGTAGGAGCGAAGCTATGTGAAGCCTATAGTCACAAGTGAAGCACTCAACCACCTGACCATTCCCCTCAAAAAATCTATGCGATTGGCCACAATAATAATTGCCAAGTGAGGCTAGAACATCCCTAACTAGGGGAAGAGGAGGCACTAGCCTGCCCGGTAACAAGAGAAGTCCTCCAATCACAAACCTGCTCACCAAAGTACCACTCGAGGGATCGTAGGCTCTCCTAAATGAGGCAATAGTTATCTATATCCTTCCTCACCCTCGAACATAGCCTTTCGGTTGGGCACATCATCCCAAGAGTTTGCCATAATCTGCACAAATACACAAACAAGAAATGTTCCTCTATGTCAATCTCTAATTCGGTACAGAAAGATAGAATGGAGAATAATATGCTAAGGTGAGATAGGAATACCTACTCCCGGGAGAGGTGGTGGATACACTCATGATAGCTGGTCCTCCATTTGCACAGGCCACCAATCTGACGACACCATTTAGCCAAAAATGTGTCCCTTGGGACCAGAGCACCCTTAAAAGTGGGAGGAGGATGTATTTGGTACTCAAAAGCCTAAATCTGTGAAGTAGTAAAATAAAACCAAGTCAAAACAAAACAGGGATAAAAAGCTATGCTGGAAGCTACTTATTCAAATTGGAAAAGCATAAAATACCTAGAAGAGGAGGTGACTGAGCTTGAGGGCCTTTTTATTCGCTCTCACGATATAGTCCAAGCTGTAGTACATCTGGACTAGTATAACTCATGGCCAATTCCAGCTCCCGATACTCGTAACATCTTTAGCAATTGATATTAATCTATAGTTAATCTTACTGGACAATACCGGAAAGAACAAGATGGACAGGGGAAAGGCCTAACCTTAGAGGGTTGGTCAGCCTCAGGAACCGATCAACTCCTCTTCTAGTGTGGTAGAGATCACCATACGCTAGTTTTCCAACATGGGGGTGCAGGTTAATCAAAACAATAATTGAACATGCAAAGGTTGCAAGGTAGAATTTCAAAACATAAAATCAACCTAAGGATCTCCTAACCATGCTGTGATTGATATAACCTAAGTTAAAACATTCCATAGATGCTTTTAGGTTTATAAAAGATATAAAAGAAACCTAGCATCTAAAGATTAAAGCATCACCAGTTTGCGCGTGCTTGATCTCTCTTTTGGTAGCGACGTTCCTTTTGAGCAATTTCGATAGCACAAGCTTCCAAACTAGGAGAGCCTCTATGACTAGATCCACACAGATCTTCATTGACTAAAACCATGATGAGGTAGAATCTATCAATTGACAGCAACTGCTAGACTACTTGTAAATGAACCCGAAAACCAAACTCAAAAGCTCACTTAAACTTAGAGCCTTCTAAAAGAACTCTTCAGTTTCTTTAGAGAAACTCATCAAGGATCTCGCACAGCAAAAGGAGAAGAGTAGAAATCAAAGAAAAAATAAGCTCAAAGCTTTTTATGTGTGTATATAATGAGAGGCATGCATGCTTATTTATAAGGGAAAATGGGGAAGTGTTAGAATCCCCTTCTAACTCTGCATGGGATAGGATAAATCCTATCCCATGCAGGCGGGTCAACTACGTGGGCAGGGTAACCCACGGGCTAACCCACGAGTTCCATAAGAGAAGCCCTAGCTGGCTTCCCTCATCAGCCGCAAGCATGGGCTTGCAGCTCACCTGCTTTGTAGGCTTGGGGCTGCAAGCCCATGCAAGCGCTGCCATGGGCAGTTGTGAGCAGACGATACGGAGCGATGGGTAGAGAGCGAGTGGAATGAGACGCGCAGTCCACCGAGGTGTTTATGTTGGAAATAAAAGGTACCGGTCGGGGACCCATAAAGGTTTAAAGAGAAAGCGAAAACATTTTAGATCGGTTAAACCCAAATCTGCCATCTCTTAGTGTAGAGTCACCACCTAGATTAGCTCTTTCCAGGAATTAGAGTCCTGTGAGGCTAAATGTTTGAGGGATGGCCCACTAAGACATAGATATTCGGGTTCGGGATAAGTTGCTTATTTCTTATTGGATCACTTTATATTACATCTATAGAAAAACTATATTTCTTAATTGTGCATATTCGCACTTATGTCATTTTTTCATGTTATTATGCATGACTTATGTATATTCGTAAGCGTAAATTCATACATAAAGTAATAAATAAATGCGAAAAAGTAAAGATTAAAGATTACAAAACCTCGAGGGATGTCACCGTCCGTTTAATCTATTAATTACATTTCCCAAAAATAATATTTGCAATACCCGAACGAAAATAAAATACTAGACATACATCTAATACTAATCTTCCTGCACCCACAAAAGTTAGCACAAGATATGGCACAATATTTACATATATGTTCGATTTAATTTTGAGAAGGCCGGTGTGGCCTAATTAAAACATCGACGATTTAAAGTTCTTATTTAGAAATAAAACAATTTATTTTATTTACAAGTATATTGATCATTTTTATTTAGTGAAAATGATAGCATGGTAAAAGGTGAGGTCTGTTATCCAGGAATAATTTGTATTCCCTTCGTGGGGGTATTCTAACATGAATTTCCATTAATAAAGAAATCACAGATGAAGAAGAAAAATTACAACATTTAGAATCAAATAAAAAATTCTAGGTCCACAGATGAAATCCGAAGAAGAAGTAGTAGACAAAGAGCACAGAATTGGCAGTTTTAGGAACTCAGAGGCTTACCCTTTCGGTGTGAATCCACTTCAGTGTATCCATTCAATCCCCAGGAGCGTTCCTCGTGATCTTTTAGTAGTGTATGTGAAGAAAATAAAAGTCTTTATTTACGTCAAAGATAATTAATCTCAGGTTCTAAATTTGTTTTAGAACCGAGCATATCAGGAGATTTTTTAAGAAAAGAAGAAAGTTGAAAATAGATTTAAAAATCATAAATTTCGCTATCCAAATGTGTTTCAGATCCATAATAATTAAAGAATTTTTGAAAGAAATATTTCTTGGTTTTTTTGTTGATATTTCTTGATAAGTGTATAATTACACTTATTGTCATATTAATTTTACACACTAAACACTATAGTTTAAGTCATTTTTATACTTCATATAAAAGATTTCACGTGGTATGTAGTTGTTTTTTATGCAAATGCAGATACTAGGTAAATCTTGGGAGTAAAATGATCTTAAGTGGAATTCTATGAAAAAAGAGTGCAAAAGGTGCAAAATGATGCGTAGAACTTAAAGATTTGGCTTAGAGCTCGTTGAAGTTACAAGGAGAATTCTGAAGAAAAATGCAATTCACGGTCACGACAACCATTCACGGTTATGACTTGTTCTTCTTCAAAATAGAAGTCTGCCAATCAAAGATTCATGATCACGATTTGTATATCACAGTCGCGACTTGGATGGTTTTCTGGTTTAATCTTCTTAACTACCTATCGCAGATAAGAATGATCAATCGCCATCAACCGCCATCAATTACCAACGAATAGACACCTATCAAAAATAAACCAATCATGAAAAGGTGCATATCCATTGTGGATTAGATTGAAGCTTCTCAACCAATCACATTGAAGAGATGCAATCATTCACCAATGGACCCAACTCTTCGTATGGAAAGACGTAACCCTTTGAACTCTATAAATAGGGCCCCAAACCTTACAATTTCATGCAGCAAGTGGTGCATTAAAGTGCATGAGTGAGATATAGTGTGTGTATAGATAGAGAATTCACTATGTTCATAAGTGTTAGCGAGAAAATGTTTAAGTGATTCGAATCCTTATTTCGATCACTAGATTTATCCATATTCTCTTGTGATTGTTGTATAAGTGTACTTGCAATTCACTTATCAATAAAATTTTTCGTTCTTCAATATTCGTTTGTTCGATATTCGCAAAGAATAGCATCCTAGTGAAGGTTTTGTACGGGTCGAGACAGGAATTGCGGGAATTGATGACTCCCATTAAAGAGTTGATACAGTTTGATAAACTTTAGCTTTCACTTGCATACCTAACAACTTTACTTTGCTTTCTACTTATACTTTTGATTTCAAAGTTTATGATATGTCTATGTGTCATAAAGCGTATTTCATGTTAAGTCTTTAATATTAATCAAGTTATATGCTTTGGAGTTACTTTTAAGAGTAGTTTTGGGGTTAACAATATCGTGTATAATCACTAGATCTGTGATATAACACTGTTTAGTGAGCCAACATTTTTGGAATGTAACTTGCTAAATGTGGCTATGTGAGAGCAACCCGTACTAAGCATAGTATTGAAATTGTCCAGGTTTATATAATTATCTTAATTTGTTTGCACTAGGTTTAGAAAGATTATTTCATGTGTTGCTCTGCAGCGAATAATTGAACATCTGGGTATTTTGAACCGAGTCTATTAGATTAGTTTAGCGAATCGTAACATCTTGGTTGAACTTGCATGTTTTCTCTACTATCCTTATTTCGTAGGGAAAATCTATATATTTATATTCTCTAATCTTTCATATCTACATTATCTCATTCTTCATTCTAACCCTCCTATCCAAAATATCAATATATTTTATTTTCTTTCTTTTATTTTCCTTGTTAATCTTTAGAGCTAGTCCTTCCCTGTGGGATCGATATCTTTTAAAACTACATCATAACTGTATACTTGCAGTTATCATCATTTTTCTATTTGATAAGAGGTACTGACAAAACCTATACTTTACACGAACAAGTTTTTGGCACCATTAATATATAGCCAAACTCTTTGTGAAAAAGTTATTAAACTTATTAGTAGAAAAGTGGTAAACAAGTTTTTAGCACCGTTGCCGGGGAAGGCAAGTGCATTCTAGAGATCGAATTGCCCAGGGAAAGCAAGTACGTTCTAGAGATTAATTATATCTATTTATTTCATTTCCTGATTATACAAGTTTCAAATTTTATTCTAGATATGAAAAGATTATGAAATAATCATCTTGGAGGTGATACATCATAATATTTCATCTTAATTCTTGACAAATAGAAAATTTTCTTCTATTTTCCTATTCGCGTTCACGACTGTCAATCATGCTCGTGAATTCCTGATTAAAACTTTCTGTTTCTTTCTTTTAGTATACTCATGATCGCGACCAAGGATCACGATCGTGACGTGAGCGAAAACTGCAATAGTTTCTGCAGTTTTTCGACTGTTTCTCTCAAGTTCTACATATAGAGTGTGATTCTCATAAATCTTCACTACAAATATCAGAAATTCACTCAAACAAATCTATTCTTATTCCTCCTTCAAACCTGCAAGAATGGTATGAAGCACCTTTTCTTATTCACTCTAGAGTGGAAGGTGATCATTTCGAAACCATCAGGGATTCACTAGTTCTTATGTCATTCATAAAAATAGTTTCATTTAATTAGGAATCTATGAGAGGGTAATGTATTACCTAGGAATCCTAAACTTCGTTCTCTATTCCTCTATGAATATTGGGAATAGTGAAGATAACTATAAGGAAATGCTGATTACATTAGTATGGACGAATCCTAAGATGAATTGTTTGGAGTATCGACATCAAGGAAAGAAATATAAATTGTCAACGAAGAAGTTAGAGTAGAATTTGGGGTTCCCTAAAGATTGTTTCTACAAAATGCTTCCTGGTTAGGATCCACTACCAACATAGAATCGCCTTACTGGAAAAGATAATTACAAATAGGAATCTACCTATAGCCGGTGGATCTAAGACCCCTATTTTCTTGCTTTACACTTCTATCTAAGTAGTGCACTTTTCAGTAGATTTAGTTCAGACACGGTCATTCTTGAAGAATTATTTTTCTTGGAACCAGTTTGGAATGGCTTACCTATGGATGTATCAGGGATTATGATGGGGACTCTTATGTCTACCGCAATTGATCCTGGTAAGATAGTGTACGGGTGTCGAATAATGGTGAATTTGTTAGGACAAATTGGGAGATTAACTAGTGGTGAAGAAGTCTTTACCAATGAAGATGAAATTTCAGAGTTAACTACGGAAATTTTCTTCAAGCAGGGATTTCTAACCAAGTGTATTAATGGGATAACCTATGATTGGAAATCATGGGATGAGAGAGTAGAAGTTGATAAAAAGAAAGAAAGAGAAATTGCTTGGAAAGAAGGAAGTAGTTCAACGAATCTTAAAAGGAAGTTGAATGAATTAATGGAAGAACAAATCTCTATTCATCGCAAGATTAGCAATATCCATATTTGGTATGTGATATTGAAAGGGATTTGCAGGAGTCATGTTATAGAATTGATCAGATGATTGAATCATTCATTTCCACCTAAATAAGTTTCTTATCTTTTTATTTTAGAAAATTTTTATAGGTAGATTTCAAATTGTTTTGTGTTATTTGTGTTTGTTTGTTTTTTTGTTGTTTGTTTTCTTTTGTTATGTTTGCTTGTAAATATTTGTTAAATATGGAAATAAATTTGAACAATAAGATGTTGATGTTCAATTGCTATCATCACCATGATTACTCAAGGTATAATAGTATATATTTATCGTTTGTATTTAACAAAGTTTGTTTGTGTTTGTGTTTCTAAGTTTTTATAGGTACAAGTCTAAAAATTGAAGAAATTTGAAGGGAAAAGAATATCATGACCGCGACTCAATTCGCGCTCGTGATCACTGGATATCAAAACATTTTGTTTCTATCATGAAGAAAGTCACGATCGTGAGTAGCCTTCACGCCACGGGGAAAATATAACCATTACAGATCGCGAACAGACACGCGATAAATGTTCGTAACCACCATTAACGGCTAGTTTTGAGCCTAAATAGCTAAAATCCCATTTATGACCAATTAGATACCCATTAAACCTCTATAAATAAGTCCAAGTTGAACCCTAGCCACCACACCTTCTAAAAAGCCTACAAATATATGATTTTCTCATCTTCTACATTCAAACATCTAAACCTTTTCAAACCTTTTTCTTCAAGATCAATATGACTCGTGTGAAGAGAGCAGCACATAAATGAGGATCTCAATCAATTCAAGAAGAATTTGATTGTCCTTTCCCATTAAGGACAAGAGAAGAGGGCAAAAGATTTTAGAAGCTAAGCAAATTGGATATCACCTGAATGATATTCCTCAATTTAGTCTTCTTGGAAACTCTTAATCTCCGTGAAGAGATGGAAGCCTACCTTTTGGCTCTTGGTCTTACAAGATTTGTGACTTTGCACTTTCCATAAAATAGAGATTGGATTTTCGAGTGTTTGGTAACATTTGATTTTAAAGATTCAAGAAAGAGGGCAATACAATTTCGTAATCAAGGATAACAATACACCATCATGAGAGAGATGATGGGTGAATGGTTCGGTTT
>CATIWQ010239866.1:0-11926 GCA_949673415.1 Euphorbia schlechtendalii
AAAATGCCCGAGGCAGGAGACTCCACAAAGACGCTTGCCTCATCGAAGTGAGGCGCTCGCCTCATTAAAGAGAGGCGTTACATAGTTAAGAAAATATATATTCGTATACTTAACAGCAAAAATATACTTCGAAAATAAGTAATTTAGAATCAGACAACATTTTTTATGTGAAAAACTACTAAGATAAACTCAAAACAAAATAAGGTTCTCAAATTAAAATTTAAATTACTAAGCCAATATTTCAAAAGCTATTACTAATTATCATCTGAACTAAGATAAGTATCTCCTTCACCAGGTGAGGTAGCCTCTTCTTCCACTTCTCCATTAGTAGACTTGTCACTTTTAACTTCATCCCCATACTTAATTTGGATTTTGAACGATATAATATGTGAAAACAATAGAGATTAATGCGGAAACAGTAGAGATTTATGTTGAACGTAACTTTCTTCTCTCAGTTTATTCTAAAATAGATAATAGCGATTTAAAATAAATGACATTTCCTATTCTAATTAGGAAGCTCCTTTATTTTAAAAAACCTAGTTTTTCTCCTTTCCATGTATATTTTTATTATTTTAATTAAAATATGATAAAAAAAGTCATCTCCTAATCTAAATCAATTCTAAATATGAACGTTAGTACTTTATTTCCATGTTTAGTGTTTTCTTTCAATTAAGAACTAATAAAAATCACCTTTCCTTTTTTTCAATAAAAATATTTCCTGATTAATTTCAAAATTTACTCGCCTCTTCAATGAGGCGCTGAGTCGAGCGCCTCATTACCGGCCCTAAGGTGCTTGCTTAGGCGTCGCCTCTTGAAGTCGCAGCGCCTTGAGGTCGGAGAGGCGGTCTAGCTCTGACTCGCCTCAGCGCTTAGTCGAGCGCCTCGGCGCCTTTTAACAACACTGAATCCAAGTAATTATTAGAAAAAGATTCTGACTCTTTCTGCGCCTTGGGCTTAATGATCAAATGCTTGATCTGCAATGTGAAAGGGCAATATAAAGTTTCTGCCCTAGTTCTAATGGTTAGGCTAACAGACTGTAATTGCTTTTCGTAACTAAATGGTGGGAAAATGTCTTACAATGTGGGATTGTTCTGTTTTAAGGATTAATTTGTGTTTTTTTTATTGTGCAGACTTACCAGGTTTTACTCGAAGTGTTTATAAACAAGACCATGCTTTAATAACCCCTGAAAGTCATGTCTTTAGCCCATTGCCCGACTGGTAGTTACAGCTTTCCTTTTGTATTTGTAGTTAGAAATATAACCTTGATGCATGTTTTCTCTCTTAATTTTTTTGACAGGGAGAATACATTAGGAGCATATCTGATCACACCAGCTATGGCCTCGCACTTCGTGATGTATTTAGCAAAGATGCAAGGTTTGTTCCATTGAAAAATGGATGCTTTTTTTTGTCATTATTCCTGCCTAGATTTCACGTGGTTTATGCATCAAATTATACTTCATGTTTCCGAATTCTGATTAAAAAGGTGAAGTAATATGATAAGACGACACAATAAACTAATCACACCAACTAATTTGGCTGCAGGGAAATCGAAATCAGGGCTTCCTCCGCCTAATGTTGAGAGGTGGATTGTTGATTCCAAATTTATTTTTTCATGATTCTTGAACTGATGCAAGAAAAACCTAGTCTAATGTGTGTTTTATTCTTTTATTATCCCCAATTAGGTTCATATTTGTTGTCCAGGGTTCTGTCACTCTCATAACCAGATCTGAAGGCAGCCAAAAACTCATGGTACGAGTTTCTGGTGTGTTTCCATTAATTTTTTAAATAAGAAAAGCAGGTATTAGTAAAATTTGTAATTTGAGAAACTTATAACCGAGTGACCTCACTAAAATGTCCCCTTAGTGTTGTTATGTATATTGTTGTTTACGCAGGAGGATTCATATGCTTATCTCCCTCCAGATTTCGATCACTCCGTGGAGTGTGAGACATCTGCTATGCTTGTAGTCTTTGAAAGAAGGTTTGTTTGGTCTTAAACTCTGGCTAACCAATCAATTAGCTTTGTTATCTTATAACGATCTCTCTTTGTTTTAGGTATGCTTCTCTACATAATCTACTCACGAAACTCATTGTGGGTTCGACAGACAAACAACCACTTCTTGAGACTCCTGGAGAGGTATGTTATGGGTTATTATTGACTTTCCTCACTTTTGAACCATTAACTATATCAGAAATTTGAGCCTTGTATTGTTTGACAGTTTTCTTCGCTTTGCCCTTTAGGCAACTAGGTTTCACATCACTTGAATGCATCTTTTATTACTGTTTACTGTTGTTTCGCTGGATTTTTGTTACAATTTTATTTTTCATTTACTTTGTGCCAGGTGTTTGTACTCAGGAAGCTCCTTCCTCCTTCATTGAATTACGACTTCAATATACATGTAATCTTTATGTTACATGTTTAGGATTATTTATAGTGTGCTGAAGTACTGTTGTGTAAAATTTTTTAGTGCTTATGAAGATTTATTTGGTATGATTTTCAACTTGGTCTGCAGGTCATGGATTTTCAACCTGGTGAATTCCTTAATGTGAAGGTAAATTACCTCACTTGCTTTCAACATAATTTAATTACTTATCTTGGTTTGTACACCTAATGACAGCCCATAGGACAAGTAATGCATGTAAAAAGTTAAGGCGTAGTAATCCATTTATCCCACATCAGAAATAAACAAGAATGATCAGTAATATATAAGTGGTGTAAATTGAGCCGTAACTAAACCAATATCATCTCAATGGGGAAGACAAAGTAGACAAAGAAAGATGAATCTTGCTTGATTTTGGTACAAGCGAGATTTACTTTAAAAATTCAGGCTTAATCCTCACGTTGGGAGTTGTACCACACTTTTCAGAATTTCTCTACTTTTTTCAATTAATTTCGATTTCGTTGTTTTTCCGCTTACAGGAAGTTCATCATAATCAACACGGTCTACTGCTACTCGAAGGGCAAGGCATTTATCGTTTGGGCGATAGCTGGTATGCATTGAAAAGTTGCAATCTTGATGAATTATTGATGTCCTAAAGCTGCCATGTGAAAGTTTTACCATTTCTTAAATTATTCAGTGTCAAATTTGTTAAAGGAGATAAAGTAGCTCAAAATCTGATTCAATTGCTCTAGAGGCTCTTCCATTTAAAAGTAGGTTATGTATCTTAGGCCCAAACACCCGAGTACTTTAATGATTGATACTCTGCTTATCTTTGTAATAAATTAGCCAAAAGAAATGGGACTTTTTCAAAAATATTAGTTCAGCATGGGATAAGAGCAAATAATATTGTCTGGTTGAGTAGATAGCAGTAATAGATAGGGGCAGGTTTAGTCAGTTATTTGTAAGTGGTTGGCTTTTCAAAATTCCTCAGGAATATCTTTCGGCGAAACAATACTTTATGCCTGCTTTTGATGTAGTCTTTTCAGCCAATTGTTAGTTACCACTTGCGTTATAAAGGTTATTCCAATGGCATTCATTATAACAAAATGATATGGTTATTTTAATAGGTACCCCGTCCAAGCTGGTGATGTTATTTGGATGGCCCCATTTGTTCCTCAATGGTGAGCACTTAAGATTCAAAACTCAAAAATATTGACCTTTTATGTAGAGTTAGTTAACCGGCAATTTAATACTTCTATTTCAGGTATGCAGCACTCGGTAAAACCAGGACGCGATATTTGCTGTACAAAGATGTCAACAGAAATCCACTGCTTTGACTTCTTTATTCTAACATGACCCGTATTTTTAGTTTAAGTTTGTTCATCCGTTTACCAATAACATTATCAAGCTAATCGTAGTTCTTATAACAAAAATTCATGAGTTTTCCCAAATGGTTCATCGACTTGTCGTGTTATGATTTTTTTTGTGTGTGATTATGGTTTCGAATGTAGAAATAGCAAAAACGAAACGATAATCCTACAACATAAGCCATGTGAGGCTGATTGTATCAGAATATTATAATTCTGCTGTCAAATGATATTAGGGGTTAGCATGCTACATGCAACTTTGATACATTTAATATACCTAGCACTTTATTTTTCTCTTTTATTTTAAGGATAATATATTTGACCAAACATCAATAGTGTTTCAGATTATCTGATTTCAAATTGTCCCTGATTTGACAACAACATATTCAAATTTTTTTTAAAAAGAAAAGATGTTAAATATTTTAATACTGATATTATTAAAAAAAGGAGCAAGGATTCTTTTTTGGGCTTGCGGTTCCTTAATCTGACCAAACCTAATCACAAAACAGGTAGCATATTGATATTTATTCTCAAATAACATACACAAAGAGAGCCATAAATTATATGAACAAATTAATCTGCACTTATTATTAGTTTAACGTAATTCATTGGTTCTTAAGATTAACACGTTCCCATCTCCATTCCCTCTTATTGTGAATTCAATTTTATATATTATCCTGGACCAGAATCATATTTATGTATTGAGGACAAGACACCTTAATCATGTGTGCATAAGAATTTTATGATGATGTAGAATAATTACGATACCATTAAATATGTAAAAGCCATTAAATAATTAGTAAATCTCAGAATTGGTGGTTGACTTAGCCAATCAAAATAATGATGAAGAAATGTTCCTCTTGGTGAAGAACGTTTTGAAATTTTGGAATCACTTTTTTTATTTATTAACTAATTTTGTTTTAAATAAATAATGTTATTTTTGGTCAAAGTACTAATTATCAGAATATATAATCAAGTGTTTACTTTTAAACTTTGAAAGGCCAACAAATTTGCACTTGCAGCCCAACAACACCATGGTGGTGGCCATAAGGCTGGAGAAAGAATGGTTTATACCTTGCCACGTGTCACCTAATATTATGCTTTGGTATAAATTTGTTATTAATAGACATGTTTATCAAACTAAACCTATTTCAATATAGATTAAAAAATATGCAGTTGTGAACTAAACTTGGAGAAAAAATAATTTGAAAAAGACTTGCTGGAGTAAGTATAGGTTTATTTAATAAAATGGAGATATGAATGAGAATATAAGGATTTGGCGCAGCCTTCACCTTTTCTGCATTTTCTAACTCAAAGCTGTTTAGTTTTTGTCTTATGAAACCCTTAATTTTTTCCACGGCCATACAATTCGGTGAGATAATCCATCTAACATGAAAACAATGTTTAATTCCAAACTAAGTACTAATCATTTAGAATAATAAAAAAAGTCAAACTCATCACAGTTCCATGGACCTGTTTCATTCTACAGCTTGTTAAAAATGTATTAATTTTTCCACTTGTCGGTTTTTCGTATTCCTTTAATTTTGGTTATTAGCTTTTTATAAAACGGAATAAGAAAAAGAGAAATAAATAAACACGTTCAAAAATTTATAATGATCATAATAAAAGACTGAACAACAATGAAAAAAATTAGTAAAGAGGAAATGAATGTGAATTTTGTAACTTGTCTATTTTACAAATTGTCTAACACGTAGGATTGAATAGACGATCAATTTGAAAATGCATCTTTAGTGGCTCGTCTAACCCATCTTCCCAATATGATATGTCACCTATGTGTCATCATTAATTGTAGACAATGTCTATTTAATTGTCTAGATGTAGACAACCAAATAGATATTGTCTACAATAAATACACTTTAAAATGGAATAAACAATCTACTGTTTTTATCTTATGAATAAACATTGGCTATTTTCAAAACTATTATGACATCATTAAAAGCAACTTCTATTCCACATAACACTTAGATTTGGAATCCACAAGCTAGTAAAAATACTTTTAGAGCATCTTTAATAGCTAGTATATTCTACAAATTGTCTTGGCACATAGGAAGGAATAAACAATTAATTGGAAAATACATCTTCAGTAACTTATCTAGCCCATCTTCCCTATATGATGTGACACCTGTGTATCATCATTTATTGTAGACAATGTCTATTTGGTTGTCTAGATGTAGACTAAATAGACATTGTCTGCAGTAAATACTATTTAAAATAGAATAGACCACCTACCATTCCTATCTTAAAAATAGATATTAATAAGAACTTTTATTCTACATGTCATCTAAACTTGAAATCCACACAATACTAAGGAAAATTATATTAAGGACCAGGTCTAAGGACTTTTTCTCAAGCATGGATGACATGTGTCCCACAAATCATTAAAATAATAAAAAATAATAACATAAAGTAATTTTATAGAACACATGCCATCCATGCATGAAAAAAGGTCCTTAGATCTGATTTTGTATATAATATAAGGACAGTATTGTAATTTGTTTGGTCAAAAAGTAGATTTGAAAAAAAGTTATTTTTTAAAAGTAAGCATTACCTACTTTTTACTTTTTATTTAAAAGTAACTTTTTTAAGTTGAAAAAAGGTTAGAGAAATACTAAACTAACTAACTTTTAATTTAAAATTCTACTTTTAAGCAAGTTTGACTAAATTTTAAATTTAGAGAAACACCCCAATAATTATAGTATCGAATAAAAAATCTAACTTATCCCAAAAAAATTAAATAAGTAGGAATATACAAGATAATAATTTTTATTAACCGCAAATTAGTATATATATACCAAATAATAGCACTGCCCCATGAATGAGGGGAAGAGGCATATATGTCAACTAAAATTAGATTACTATTTTACATTAAAAGGAATTGGGTATAATTATTTGCATTAGATACCCCAACAGATTATGATAGACCTAAAGCCTTATTTACAGATCCAACTATAAATTAAGAATCCATTGGTCATTAAGTAATTTATTCTGTGGACTATATAATTTATATTATCCAAATTAAAGAATAATATTGGTGATCCTAAGTAAGTGTTTATTAATTTATTTTTATCAGCTGAAATTCATTGAACTCTTAAAATTATATGATTGGTCGATTGATGCGAAAGTATAGAAGCAGGTGAATTATAGCAAGGATTAGGTCCGGAGAACCTTTTCCTTTCATGGTTTACATGTCTTATAAATCATTTTATGCTTTTGCTTTTGGCATAATACATTAATACCCCTAATCTTGATTCAGAAAACTGGATATTACCCTCAACTTTCAAAATGATCAACTACCCCCCTTAACTTGGTAAAAAGGACCAGTTACCTCCCTTAACTTGGTAAAAATGCACCAGTTCGCCACGTGTCAAAATTTGGGTGGTGTGACTTTTCAAAGATGTCATTTTTCTAATTTTTCTTTCTCTAATCAGAAGTTGACATATGGCATTGAGGGAGCAAGCTGTTGCGTTTTTACCAAATTAAGAGGGGTAATTAGTAGGCAACTGGTTCTTTTGAAAGTTGAGGGTGACATCTGATTTTCTGAATCAACTTTAGGGGGTTGTTGATGTATTTAACCTTTACTTTTACTTTTTTATTAGTTTATTTATTTATAGGACACAGCATGCAAAAGCTTGTATGTTGCGTCCTTTATTGGATAAAACAATTTTGAAATTTGCAGGGAGCACTCTTTTAATGGCTGGTCAGATAATGCTTGTTGAAATGGTAATCAATAGCTCTTTGTTACATTCGTTTGTTATTTATAAATGGCCAAAAGCTTTGCTAGATCGTTTGGAGATGGCAGTGAGAAATTTCATTTGGGCGGATTCTATTTATCAAAGAAAATTGATCATTGCACATCGGAAGGTTTGTCAGAAGCCGATCTTTTGTGGGGGTTTAGGTCTAAAAAATGTTGTGGATATACACATCAATGCTTGCTGAAACTAGTTGGGGTTTATTCACGAAGCCAGGTCCTTGCTTTAATTTGTTGAGGCATAGATTTTTCAAGAATGGAGTTGCGATAGGGAGAATTTGTCATTCTAGTATTTATAATTCTCTCAAGATGGTTTATTCTTTGCTTCGGTCAAATACTATTACTCAAACAGAAGATAACATTGAGTTGTTTATGTGAATGCGACTAGTAATGATCACTTTACGACGAAGCTCTTTATCAATGGTGGCAAGTTTAATGCATACCTAACCCCATTTTTCCCAAGATTTTGCACAAACCAATCGCTCCTTCACACTCGGTGATTTGTTGGAAAGCTCTAATATGTTATATCTCTATACACGATGTTCTTTAATATAAAGGTATTAACATTGTTTCAATTTATTCACTTTGTTTGCGCCATTGCGAGACCTGTGATAATCTTTTTGTTCATTGTTAATTTACAAGTCAATTATGGCACTCTATCAGGTCTTTGCTTGGAAGGTCGATTGACTTATCTACGGGGCTGCTCCAAATAGTTAAATGTGCTTTCTCTCACCATTTAAGTTTGTAAATTCAGGTTCTATGGAACGCGACAGTAGTTAGTGTTATTCGGATGGTTTGGACAGCAAGAAATCACCACATTTTTAAGGTATTAGACCCAATTTTTCAACATTAACTGTTACAATTATGGGCAATTTTGAGAAGGAAAGACATGGTTGGTTTGGGATACGTATGGAACTCACCTGTTGAGAAGGGAATATTAACAAATCTTGCATTGCAACCACGAGTTTGTAAAGCTCCAACAATAATCCTCGTGTGGTGGATTGCTACACCAAGTAATTGGATTAAGGATAACACATGTGCTTCTTCGTTGGGTTCGCCGGGTGATTCCGGGGAAGGCGGTATTTATAGATATAATAATGGGGTGGCGTTGCACTGTTTCGCTATTCCACTTGGTTGTACCTTTTCTTTCATGGCAGAGTTGCAGGCTGCAACCCATGCAATAAACTTTGCGGCTTTAGAAGGTTGGTTTAATCTATAGCTAGAAAGTGATTCTATTTATGTGGTAACGCTTCTCCATAATAGGGTGTGCATGGATCCGTGGAAGATTCGTCTAGCATGGATAGATTGTCTTAACATTCTGTTGTATATTAGTGTTTTAAAAAGCGCTAGTCGGACGGTCGAAGGTTAATCGGGGCCTAGGCGGGGATTAATAGGGGCCTAGGCGGACTTAGGCACTAGTCGGCAAGGTTTAAGCGCTAGTCGTAGTCAGGCGGTGACTCTCAAAATAGTACCTAGGCGGATCTAGGCGGGGACTTTTAAAATAGTGCTGTATATTCATCTTATTGTAACACACATGTTTAGAGAGGGGAACCGTATTGCTGATAGTTTAGCTTCTCATGGGTGTATTCACTAGCAATTTACAACTTGGGAAGGGATTCCAGATTTTTGCAAATGTCTATATGCGCATGATCGAATTGGTCGTTTTAAATATCAGTTTAATTAGTTATTTTGTGATCAAAGAGTGTTTTGGCTTTTACAGTTAGCTTCTCTTTTTGCGTTTTTCTGTTAAGACAATGTTATTCTTTTTTAATTTTTTAATATATATTAGGGTTTGGGTGCATTGTAGGCAAGCAGAGGTGCCAACCTAGTTGGAACGTCCATCCCGTATTTTCGCCCATCCTCAGTTTCATTCAAAAAAGGCCTGTTTATACATTCTAAGAGTCTTAGGCCAAATAAGAAATAAGTGACCCTTACATTAAAATTTTTACTTAAAATTGAAATATATTCTAATAAATATTAAATAAAAAGAAAAATTTTAATTATTTTATTTTAATTAGAATCTAAATAATTTATAAGTTTGTTAAAGATCACATATACATACATGCATATATATGAATTAGGGCACCTTTTAATCATGGATCCTATACCAAATCATGAATCCTATATTGATGTCGTGGGATCTAAGACAGATTGATCTATAAGACAACAACGGCTTTAGAGGGCTAGGCCGGTTTAATTGGCGTAGCCTCTCTGAAGTCTATATTATTACAAGGCATGGGTAATGAAAGTGTATAATGTCGGTGTCTAGTTAGTTACCTTTCATGGGGATTATGCTCCTTTATATAGGGAATAGATTGTGATTTTGCCATTTATTGGGTTGACATGTGTCTCGTGCTTTTAGAGTAAATACTTATGGGACTTTCTTAGGTTGATTGCGCCTGTATAAGGCTCGGATCTAACATGCCTTACTATTAGATGCCCCCCTCAGGCCAACACCGTAGCCTTTCAAGGCTCGATTCTTCTTTTTCAGTGGATTTTATTTTTGATGCACTTTTAGAAGAGACGAATGAGGTAGGCACCTGGCTCCTCGGGTCACTGATCTTTAATTTAGCTCGCTTATACCAAAATGGTTAATAATTCACTTTTTTCTTCAGTTCGATCGTGCGTTGATCTTCGTGGGGCAGAGACATTTATCTTAGTGAGGTAAATTGAGGTAAATGTCTCTGTTCCCAAAAATATTCATCTCCAAGGCTGAGACCGAGCTATTTAAGGGTTTGGTGCTATCTCTGGTTGTTGGACTAGATCGAAACTAGGCTGCACGCGGGTTTTTTTATTTATCCAACATTCTTGTTACTCCAACCTTTCCGGTTCCCCAGGGACAACTATGACACATATCACTTCAATCCATCCATTGACATTTTATATTTCAAATTCCCGCCTAAATAATGTCTACTCTATAAAAGGCGAATTCTTCTCATTCTTTGACTTTACAAACTTTCTTGTTTCTCACACCTTTTATTAGGTGATTTCCAATGAGTCTCAACTTCTTCGTTTGATAATTTTCTGGTAAGCAATTTCTTTCCTTTTTACTAATTATGGGTCGCGTTGTTATTTCTTCATCGTCCTCCTCCTAGTCTATCGATGATGAAGCCGCCTCTTTAACTTTCATTAAGTGTTTCTGACCAATCTCTAGTGTTTTCTTGAGGTCTTAACATGATGAGCAAACTCCGGTTACTTCCTGCTAATGAAATCCCAGAACCCTCTTCCGCTCAAGTCGGTTGAAAGATTAGACAGTTCTGCTTCTTCTTCAAATTTTGTAGGGATTCGTTATACTACCGTTGATATGCCCCCAATCAACTTGAACTTCTCCTTTTTTAACCTCAAAATGTCCATCAATTATCCTAAAAATTCAGAGAACAACGCCAAGGTCAATGTCTTGGTTCATTTGGATATGGCCATGGAGGAGGTAGAGTGGTATATAGAGATGCTCTGCTAGCGGCTGGGCGTGCTTGGCTCGGTTTTTGGTCCTAGTGATATTGTGGATAAGCCTCAAGAGAACACCATGGTTGTGCACGATTAACATGTAAAATGGGGTTTTTACCTTCTTACCAGTCGAGTTGTGACCTCGATCATAGAGAATTCTACATTAGCTTGCTACAAATGTCCCCCAACTTCATGATGGAACCGCTTTTTCTTGACAAACGGTGTAAAAACTTAACCTTGTGGTTGAATGGGATGATGTTTAGTCGGTTATTCCACCCCATCCAAACCAGGGGAGGCAATCTCCTTTACTTTAACTCTGCACGCGCAAAGCTTCTAAAGATATCAAAGAAGAAGGAGTCGGTGAGGTTCCTTAAGAGAAAATGGTTTTGGGTTCATCAGGATGAGGGGGCTAAAAATATGAGGAAAGATGCCATGTTCAAAGAAGGATTCCCTATCTTGACGTTGTGGAACCTGGTTATTGCATGGAGGTTTCTTGCCTGAACTAGATCGACGTTGCTTGCATCTTGAATAATCTTGGGAGTTTTAAGTATACCAAGGTGTCTCATTAGATTGTAGATCTTCTACCCAATATCGAGGACCAGAGTAAATTTTTGCTCCATCTTTAAATTTCTTAACTTTGATTTTTTCTTTCATGTAGGAATGTCTAAACTAATTCTATTCAATGACCTGCTAGCAGCGATGTCGAAGAAGAAGGGAAAAAAGAAGAAGAGAGTTGCAAAGTTTATTGGGACCGATGCTGAGGGTGATTTGAATATCGCTACTTTTGATAAGCCTGACTCATTAGGGGGTATTGATAAGTGTATAATTACACTTATTATCATATTAATTTTACACACTAAACACTATATTTTAAGTCATTTTTATACTTCATATAAAAGATTTCACGTGGTATGTAGTTGTTTTTTATGCAAATGCAGATACTAGGTAAATCTTGGGAGTAAAATGAT
>CATIWQ010239868.1:0-27861 GCA_949673415.1 Euphorbia schlechtendalii
ATATTAAAAGCCCCAAACACATTTAAATACATTTAAAAGCCCCAAACTAATAACTTTCGCTATGTATCATCTTAAATTTATAATTCAGTTTTCATGCTAAAATTATAAAAGAATAAATGTTTCCCTTATAATTAGGAGACAATTAGATTTGACTTGTTAGGAACAATGATGGTTATGTACGATTCTACCGGTTTGTGCAAGTTGAAGATGTCAATATAACACTTGAAAAAATTAAGAAGTAAATTTGTGCATTTTTGAAATTATTGAAAAATGTTTTCCCAATTTAAGGGGTTAAATGAAATTATTGAAAGTTTATGTGGGCATAAGACGAAAAGTATCAATTTCAAGGGAGTAAAAAGCCAATATTTATTACAATAAATTAAGTCTACCATAGGAACTTGAGTATTTTAATGGTTAATTGGGCCAAAAAGGAATCATACGATGGTTCCTTAATGAAGTATATACTGTATCTTAAAGATGAAAAATCAAATATTCACTTATCTACGAAGCACATAAAGAATAATACTTTGGAGTTTTGTTAATTCCAGCTCAATCTTGGAAACAGAACCGAGAAAAATCAAGTTACTAGGCAAAGCAATCTCAAGATTTGCAAGTTTTAAGATTTTAGAACAAGTGTATAATTGTATTTTATGTAGTTTTCCCTTTCACATAATTCAACCATAAGTAACAAATGCATCCACCTGAATATCAAGATCATACAAAATATTCAAATGGGTATCCAATTAAAATCCACGCCGCCCATCCCTCCGCCTCGACACCGGCCTTTGCCACTGCTGCGACGACCCTGCCAATTGTTTAGTCACTTGCTTGTGTCCATGTGTTACCTTCGGGCATTGCTGAGATTGTCAATAAGGGCTCTATATGTAAGCAATTACTCTACTTCATTAATCTCTCTGAATATCTTTTTTTTTTTTGTATTTTTAAAAACGTTTCAGTGTTGGACTTGTAAAGATTCTTCAATCCATTAAGGCTCTCTAGTCAAATTAAGAGAGGACTTTACTTAAATTCTTCCTTCTTTTCATCTCTAACGATTCTTTTTAATCCTTTAAGAGTAGTCCTGACTTCATTAATGTGATTTCTCAATAAATGTTTTTGTAGCATGTTGGAAAAATGGAAATCGAAATGGTATTAGACACACAAAAATGTCACTTCTAATTATATAAATTCGAAAACTATGAGAAAATATATATATATATATATATATATATATATATATATAATAAGAAATATATATTTATGAATAATAGACTATAAATCCTGTATTCACGAGTGAATTTATTCATTAGAGTAGAAAAATAACCCAATATTTAAAAAAAGAAACATTATTTCAATCCACAATCAAAGTATGAAAAAGTTACAAATTATTGATATACGATAAAGAGAGTGCTAGTAAAAAAAACGGGATGATAATTTGGCTGTATTGGTTTTCAAATCATAAACACGTTTCCAACTTCTAATATTTTCAAAAAAAAAAATCCATAAACGCTTCATATGCAGTCCTCGTGAGTTTCATTTCCAAACCATAAACGTTACCATCTACGAGTTTTCGTGAAACTAAAAACGTTGAAAAAATCGCAGCTTGTGCAGCAAGCGGTGTGACATATGGGATATTGCTAGGGTTGACGGCAGGGCTATCATGCTTGTATTCATGCTTCTATAGGTCAAGATTGAGAGGCCAATATGACTTAGAAGAGGCCCCTTGTGTTGATTGCTTAGTTCACTTCTTTTGCGAGCCTAGCGCCCTCTGCCAGGAGTATCGAGAACTCAAGAACCGCGGTTTTGATATGGGCATCGGTAAGTCATTTTAAATCTCGTTTTTTTAAATCTTTGACTTCGTGTACTCTGTGTTAATTAATTCAAACGTAAATAAAGGTTGGCAGGCAAACATAGATAGGCAAAGCCGGGGAATCACCGTTTCTCCTGCCATAGGCAGCTTTATGACCCGATGATTATATTATTCAACTTTGTCAAGTTGAGGTTCTTATGTGTTTGTTTCACGTATTTAGCTAATTCTATGCTTTTACTCCACTTAATTTTGTTTTAACTTGAATTGAAGTCCTGTACTACATATATTAGACTCTTGGTTTCTTGAGTTATCTCTATTTCTGTTTCTACTTTTGTATTTGTTTGATTCATCATATTTAGTCCTTCGTAATGGAGACCGGGTATTTTTGGGCATTTAGCGGAAAAATTGCTTGAAATTGAGGAACACGAACCAAATCAATTGGTACATAAATTTGACAATTAGCTTAGAATGGAGTGTAAGATTCCGAGAGTCAAATCGATATAGCTATTCAAGGTCAATTTTCCCCGAAAATCAACTCCAGATATCAATTTGACTTTTAACTTAGCTTTTGTTAATTCGTTGTTATGAACATGTTAGCGAGCAAATAGCCCGGTTTTTTTGGCCTCCGCTTCATTAAAAAAAACGAGCAAATAGGTCCAGTAAGAGACTCTTTCATAGCAAGTACATATCCAGCAAAAAATAAAGTACATATAGTAATCCACCTAAAATGAATCCCATTAATGTATAGTTTTAAATATGGAATTATGTAAATTTGGATGATAAAGCGATTCATTGTTACCGTTACGAATCACATGAGAGCTTCAACTGATGGAAAAGCCTAACAAAGTACTCTTTTTTTTCTGTGTATAGACTTTGCAGAGAGCATTTCCTTTTTATAATATCTCAGAAATCTGCAACAAAAACGCAATTGGTAAAGTTTGATGGTACATGAAAAAGATGCATACGAAGCTAAAAAAGAGAAAACAAAAGCCTGAATATTGAAAATTATAAATACTAGAAAAAAAGAACTGATGTAAACAACGAAGCATAGACTAACTAATGTTCAATACCTTGACGAAAAGAAGCCAACTATGTTGTGTACAAGATTAAAAACAGTATATGCTAAGACACCCTTTAGCCCTTCTATTTTAAAGTCATAGAGCAAAACATACATTTATCGGCATTTCGGCAATGACAAGGCTGCTGCTCTCTTCAACACTTCTGAGAGTCACCACTTCTCCACCGACGACCATATTAATGGCAATCCCATCTGCAAAATTTTATGCAGAATCAGGAAAAAATTTTTAAAAACTTTGTATAAAGTCAAAATATCATAAGAGCGAGAAATAAAAAACCTGCGGCTAAACAACTTGTCATACGCCTTGCGTATATTTCCTGCAAAGCACCCCAAACCATTATAAAGATAGTGCATGCACCAAGCATCAATTGCCCAAAAATATAAAGAATACGCCAAGAAATCAAGTAGATAAACTAACTCTCTAGCTTAATATCAAGACTTTTCACAGTGGCTAATGTACACATAACATATCTCCTAAAGGATTTTGGGGGCATTTTGGTCTAATGGTTCTAGGATATGTTGATAGAGAAATAAATAGAATGGAGTTAATGGGTATAAGGGAAAAGGGATAATGTGTGAACTAGTCGACGCGTTGAATTCATCTCATCTCATTCTTTATCTTTCCATCCGTCATAGTTCTAATATTATTTTTTTGTATTTTCAAGCTTATTTTTAATGGTGAAAAACTGTCAACACAATTCTACACCTACAAGGCTTTAATTTTACGTGTGTGTTCTGTTTTGTTTCCAATCATATATTGGCCATAGATCTGGTCTCTAAGCATTATCAACGACTCACCCCTGCTGACATGAAATAGAGACAACAACTTGAGCAAAGAATGGGCTATGTGTAACAAACAACAAGTTAAGTTGGAAACATAAGGTGTCTTTTTTTTTGTAGAAACCTATCAATAGCCCCTTGAACTTGGCTCTAATAGTTGGCTGCCACCTGGTCGTCAAAACGCACCCCGTCACCCCTTAAAATTGTAAAAAGTGCACCAGTTTACCCCAAGTTAATTTCTAGTTGGTTTGACTTTACAAAGATGTCATCTTCCACAGTTTCTCCCTCGAACCAAAAGCTGACACGTGGCATCTGGGAAGTAAACTGATGCACTTTTTACAAATTGAAGGAGAAAGGGAAAGCTTTAATGGTCATGAATGGGAGTCGGCTATTTGGGCCAAGTTCAGGGGACTGACTGTAGATGGGTTCGGCCTTTTTATATTGGTTAAGAATCAATCGACCAGTCACTTCATTAAAGATGACGGACATGTAAATATACTGTTTATAATGCCTTAAACATCTAAATGGTATAAGAGGGCACCCCAGAACAGAAAAAGATTTCAATCATGATGGACCACTCAAAGCAAGAAGAAAGTAATTCAATTGAATCTATCTGCCAAACACCAACAAGAAAAAAAAAGGATCCTGAAACCTAGGCATTTATCAAAAAACGAAGAAACTTGAGAAGTATGGTGATTTGTGACCGATTTAGGGCCTGTTAAGTATTGCTTTTCAAGCTGCTGTATTCTCATAAACTTTTTATAAAACTTTTTGGCTTTAAACAATACATATTGGTCCTTCATACTATTTAATTAGGGATTATCTGACTTGTTTTTTCAAATTAAACTCTGCTGCTTATGAGCACAACCAAACTGGCTCTTAATCAAGTAAGAGTCAGATTTAAATCGTAAGCATCACACAAACATTAGTCAGCCAACAACATTAACAATGTTAAACACATCAACAGAATATAATTAGGCCAACAAGAAAAATGGAAGCTTTACCTTCTTCATTGGTAACTCATAATTAATCAGAATGCGAGCAGAAATGGGCGACTCCCCAGAAGAAAGAAGCGGAAGGCAGGCATCAGTTACAACTATCATATGAGATTTTTCGGCATCGTTTCCAATTTCACTATCATCTGCTGACTGGCCATTGACATTCTTGTTCCACCTTGTTGTTGCTTGCCTAAATGTCTCCAATACTAATGTTCGTTCTGGTTCAGCTAGGTCACTGTACTGCCATGAGCAACAATTTTTTGTAGCTGTATTATCAAATATATGCCATAGAAGAACAAATAATAAAATCCCCATTGCATATCTATTCGAAAAAAGTGATTCTTGAATCTTGACTAAGACGTCTGAAGCACAGTTAGTCAGTTACCAATATGGCCAAAGTATACAAGCATCAAATACTGTAAATTTCCAATTACACATCTTTTAGCTTCTGTTTGACATCAATTAGTTTATAATCAGTTATTCTTTAGCAAATGAACAAAATTCTCAGAGAGGGAGAATCCCTGAACAATTGCTTGAATGATTTTAGTAATCAGCAATACTATAAACACATTTTCTCTAAACTGCTAATATATTGAAACCAAAGACCTAGATTTTATCTTTGAACAAACTTCAGAACCAGGGAAACCCAAAACTTAATTAAGTACCAGAGGAACGAAAGAAATGTAAGGAAGATCCGAAACGGCAGAACAGACGGCGTCGAGCTCATCCCTGGAGCTGCAGCAAACCACCATCGGCAGACCAGAGCGGCGGCCAGCCATTCCCAACAAGTCTATCAGTGTCTCCTGCCAAAATCAGTGCAATTGGATAATTTTTCTTGCAAAATCGAAGAATCCAGAAGACAGTAATTGATTAAGAAGTGAATGATAGGGTAGGGAAAGAGACCATTTTGAACTGGGGTCTGTCAACGGCGACATAGAAGTGGCGCGGTTGACTGCAGCTGCCGTGAAAATAGAGAAGAGATTAGAGATGGAAAGTGAGGTAGAATTAAGCAGAAGGAAGAGATAAAAGAAGAAGCAAAATGCCTGGAATGAGAAAGAAATTGAGGAGGAGGAGTAGTAGGAGAAGCGGCTTCAATTGTGTCCATTGTTGGCAGTTTTCCTCTCTCGCTCTCTCTATCAGCCTTGTCAAATAAGCAGAACTCTCGCTTTCACTAAGCGACGTCGTTTTATCTCTAGCATGGGCCATTTCTGAAGGTGGGATACTACAAGGGACTAGTTTTGTAAATTTACATGAAGGAAATGAAAAAGCTGCTGCAATCAGTTGTAGTAAGTATCCATTTTTTCTAGTTTTGAACAATTCACAATTCTAGGTTTATGCGACTCTTCTCTTCTTCTCCACTGCATTCTTCTTCGTATTCACTGCTATGGAGATCCTTCCCCTTCCTACCGATACCTACAAACTAGGTTTCATCGGCGCTGGGAAAATGGCTGAAAGTATTGCTAAAGGCATTGTTCAATCTGGAGTTCTTCCTCCTTCTCGCATTTTTACGTCTCACTCCAATCCCGATCGCCGTTCTGCTTTCCAGTCATTCGGCGTCCAAGTTCTCCCTTCCAATAATCATGTATTTATCCCCTTCCTTTTTTTCTTCTATCGCCTGTTGTATAAAAAGTTTTGAACCATTCTCGATAGCATCAGATTTTTTGGATGCTTGCAGTTTTAACCAATTTGTGTTGATTTTTGCCATCATTTCGTGGTAACAGGTAGTTGATGCGAGTGATGTGATTGTATTCTCTGTGAAGCCTCAAGTTGGTGTGTTTCCTGTTCTTCTTTTACTTCAACGCCATGCATTATTGAAAGGGATTAGGGTCATATTTTTATGTGAGATTGATTTTTGAACCTGCAAAAGGGATTTACTGGTTGTTAATTGAGTCTCGTCAAGGTGTGTAGAGAAGGAAGATTAATCTTGATAGATGGAAAAAATTATGGTATTAAATTAAACTGATATATGCTGGTTATGTAGAGTTGATTTTAAGATGAGGTAGTGTGATTTGTTTGGCTAATATTGTTCTAAATCATTTGCTTTCTTTATTATGAATTATATACTAGGTTTAAATTTGTTCCAATATTGAGTAATTTCATCTCTTACTAGTTCTTAAGGAAAGTGTTTGTTTCAGTTAAAGCTGTAGTCCTGGATTTGCAGCCTGTCCTCACGAGGAAAAAGCTTCTTGTCTCAATTGCTGCTGGAACAAAATTGAAAGATTTGCAGGTTTGATAAGTTGGGTCTTACTTACTTATTAAAGTTGGGGTGCCTATCTCATTTATGCAATGTACTTCACATAAACTAAATTCTTTTGTGGAAATTTTAATCTTTAGAGCTCTAAGAACCAACAACTAAAAATCAGGATTCTTTTTCTTTTAGTCCTTTGGCTAATAGGTTTTGATAAATTCATGGAATTAATAAGCGGTTCTGATTCTAAATTTCAAATAATTTTTCCAAGTTTTAGGATTACAGTAGGAAGTTAATGACTTACCAATACACTTTTGGAGTATTCATGGCTGCTTCTAAAATTGTGTTCAAATCTCGCTTATCTCGACTTCATCTATTTGAAATTTTCTCACTTTCCTTGTGAATTTGACAATAATTTTGCATTTCTATTTCTAGAAGTATTTTTAGAGAAATTACGCTTTGATTACCTATAACACTTGCGGTTAAGGGCTAAAGCCAAACTAGAATGTATTGCTTAGTTGCGTTTTGTACTGTTAATCTACATTTCCAATATGATTATCATAGTTCTTTGTACATTCGTATTCTGCTTTCTGTAGGATTTCTTTATTATTATTTTTTCTTCTTAATGTGTGTGGGTTGGTGGAAGTCTAGGTTTTCAAAATTTTTTAGTTTCCATTGTGCTTTCTATGGATGCTACTCTATTGTAAGGGTGTGGTTTTTATAAAACAAAAGTGGAATAACATCAATGTTTAACACTTTTAACACTTCGTAACCAGTAGAATCCACATAAAAGTTGTTAAGATGTTGCTGATTTTAGAGAAACTATTAGATTTGCTCATTATGCATATGATTAAGCTTGGAGTCTTTTTTCCCTGGACAAAACTGGTTGACCATTCATTGATTTCTTGATGTTGGATGTAAGAATGATAAAATTGTGAAGTATGCGAACTTTTTCCTTATGACCAGTTTGATCCATATTGCAGGGACGTGATCGTATTATTACATCTCATAAAAAATTCACAGTTCTGCCTTGTTAACTTTAGATGCAATTTTGGCACACTCATAGCGTATATTGCAATGAGATTTTGATTTGTGATTTTTTGTTTTTCTGCTTAAATTATCGGTATTTTTTTTCTCTTCTCTGATTGGAATGTAAAATTTGATAATCTGCCGAACTCTTCATTTCATGAAATCTTTGATCGTGTGTTCTGAACATCTTGGTGTCGGATATCTGATTGCTGAGACAGTAGGAAACATATATCTTTTTTAGAAGGAAAAAAATTAACAAAAAAAAGGAATAAACTCATATATATTAGATTGCTAGCAGAGAATTGACTTTCTAACACAGACCAAATCCTTGTCATGAATCTGAATTATTACTTTTTATATTCAAATTGATCGTCTTATTGTGGACTCGTTGAATATCAGTCCTAGTGATGCAGACATCAGGTTGTTAACTTCTTTCATGTTATTGAGGTAATAATTAATTTCTTTCTTTAGGAGTGGGCTGGTCACAGCCGGTTTATTAGGGTAATGCCGAATACTCCTTCTGCTGTCGGTGAAGCAGCATCAGGTATAGTTCTACCTTTTTCCATCTAATTGCACAATTGTACTTGTAATTAGAGATACTTTCTTGTTCGAACTGTATAAGCATTCTTTTGTGTACCATAGTTGGATATATTTGATTGAATTATTTCAAAGACAATAGAAAGAAAGGAAAGCTACAAGTAACAGTAAACCCATGCAAAATGTACCATGAGACGGGATTCCATTGGTGTATCTTGTTTTGCTCTGGATTATTTTCAGTGATAAATGCTTATTTACTTTGAAGAATCTTATAAACATTTTGGTGTAAAAGAGAAATACTAGTTTTAGCATGATATGGTCAATCATAGCAAATTATTTGTCACCGATTTATGCCTTTTTTTCCCAGATTCCATTTTGAGTTTTGCATCTATTATTTGACTGAAACATCTAAAACTACAGAAATTAAATCATAATAAAAATATAAATTTTTATGTTGTAATATCGGATGTAACTCTCGCGAGTCATGACACTCTCAAGGATTACTTTATGTATAACTTTCAAGTTTCTCTTTTTCAGTAATGAGTTTGGGGGAGGCAGCAATTGAAGAAGATGGAGAGTTAATAGCTAAATTGTTTGGATCAGTTGGGAAGATATGGAGAGCTAACGAAAAATATTTTGATGCAATAACTGGCCTGAGGTATTATTCATCTCTGAAATTGCTTTTTGCATTTTATGCTTACATGGAGGACTGAATGTGGTACTAATAGTAATAATAAACAGCGGGAGTGGCCCGGCATATATATACTTAGCAATCGAAGCTTTGGCTGATGGAGGAGTTGCTGCTGGTCTACCTCGAGATCTTGCTTTGGGTCTAGCTTCTCAAACTGTAAGTCTCTAGTTGTCCATAAAATTACTGATTTAATGTTTATTAGAAGAAAAGTTGCCATGCATTTGAACAAGTTTATTGACTGTGCTGGTTCTCTGTTTAACTTGTCCGTTCCAGTAGACAGAAGTGCATATGAATGGTTAAACTTCTTAGGGCAAACTTAATAAAAATAAGTGGAATTCTTATATGTGTAAAAGGGTGCTCTTTGTTTCAAATGTTTGCAACAACATGATTTTCAATTTAAAATTACATTTTAAAAACGAGTCTTCTTGTCTATTTTGAACTGAAATTTCGCACCATAATAAAAAAAATTGACCTTAGTGATAAATTTAAAATTTTTTGTGAAGTATAAATAATTTTTTAGTGAAAATGTGATGGTAACTTCGAAACAATCATGATAAAATAAATAATCTCCAAAAATTATTCAAATTTTGATGAATGATTCTTAGATAATATTGTTAAATATTAGGAATGTTGAATTTACAGAAATAACTTCCGGAACATGACTATTTTTAATGAAACAAATATTTTTTTTCCTTTATTTGCAATTTTTTGAAACCACAAGCACCATTTTTCAAAGAAAAATTCCACAAGGATCTTTTTGCAAATCACTCAAACCACAAGGGGCATGTTTTTGAAGTTTACCCAACTTTTTTTATCGTGGATTCAAAGATGAAAGAGTCATTTGGCTTTGCAGGTGTTAGGGGCAGCATCAATGGCTACAAAAACAGGGAAGCATCCGGGCCAGCTCAAAGATGAAGTGACTTCACCTGGGGGAACTACTATTACGGGAATTCATGAACTCGAGAAAGGCGGATTCAGAGGAACTCTAATGAATGCTGTCGTTGCTGCCGCTAAGCGCAGCCGAGAACTTTCACAGACCTAAACTATTTGCTGACTCTAAGTTAGTTAGAGGATGGTAAGAATTAGAAATTTATTGGTAGTAGTAAGTCTGTTCAGAGGGCTTAGATGCTAGTTTTTGAGCGAATTTATCTGGGAGAGACTATAACTTTTTAATTTTGTTTGTCTATCGTATCATATGGGCATTTTTATATATCTACACCCTGATTAGTTATTTAATTGTTTATCTATTTTCAAAAATTATTATTATTATAAAACTCTGTATCTACAAGGTCAACCATATTTCAGTTTAGTACATAAATTTTAGGGAAATTGTGCATTTTGCCCCATATAGTTTTCAAATACTTCAACATTAATGTTGTTTGTGTCATGTCTTTTATAACATGTCAATTTTTTAATTACCTCCATATGTGATATCATTAGTTACAGTTATTTTGGAATTTCGAATCAATGTTGATGTTGAGCCATGCGCGCATTCTTCTTTTGCCGAGATTTTATGTTGTATTCGATCTCTTTTCTTCCACAATTGATTGCGATTTGAAAATCTTTGTTTTGATTCCACTTTGATCCAAATTTTTCTTCTCAAACTCTTTCCATTTTTGTTTTTTTCTTCCGCAAGTGATTTTGATTTCTATTCTTCCTCATTTGGTTATGATTTAAACCCTTGTATTTATTCCCACATTGATTCATATCATTCTTCTCAACAACGATCTCTAATTCGTATCATTCATTCATTGGTTTTGGCTTTTTATTTTACTGTTGAATCTGCAATTTGAAGATTTGCGGGAGTAACGGATGAAACTTGTAGGAGTTATGGTTGCTAAAATCGCGATAATCGAAGGTAATAATTAGAAATGTTGGATGAGAGTGATTAATCTCGTAGAATTTGTGTTTGTTAATGTTTGTATAGCTTAGGGCTTTTTCTGGTTTTTTACATTTAGGCACGGATTTTGGTGTATCATTCTATCTAGCTTAGTTAATTGTATTAGTTATTGGCCTTAAAAATTTTAAGTTATTTCAGGTAATTGTGGTGTTAAATTATGTTTATAGGCATCTTAAACTATATTATAAAATAATATAGTTTGTAGGTTGAAAAATGATATATTTTTCAGATCATTGTTAATTAGGCTTTGAATTTATAGGCATCTTGATTAGGCTTTGAATTTAATAGGTTTAATCAAAATTTAAAGATAGATTACGATTTGTTTTCAACATTGAAAATGTGATCTTAAGGTGTAGAAAGTTTGCTTAAGGAATGGAAAGAAGCCAAAACTAACGCGCCTTATTCATTTGGAAAAATGTAATTAATAAATGATCATTGATACATCAGGTGTTTTTAATTTTGTTTGGTAAAGTTTCTATCGTCTTCTTCTCCCACATGCTCTTGTTCAACTTTCGCCCGGGGTTTCACCATTGTTGCCTGAGGGGGTCAAATTGGAGCTCGAGCCTTCCGGTTAAATAAGTTAGTCAGCTGTAAATTTTGTTATCTTGAAAATGTGTTTGATTCTGTGCTACTTTTCCTTACAGTTTCCTCGAGTCCGAAACTGAACTTGACGAACCAAAATATCCACTATGAATCACAAATTCATGTCTGGGCACTGCAGCTGGTTGCCACTGCTCCTTCAAAATTGAATAAGCTTTTCTCAAATGTTATGCCATCACAAGAACATAATATCACAAATACAGTAGATCGTTCTTAACTTATTAAACAAAACGAAATACAGAAATTAGTTCACTCTTAGACAAATGGAAAACACCTCATAGATTCCAATTACATGTCCAAATCTTTAAAATATACGATCTTTATCGGAACATACAAGTCTAAAACCCAAATTTTACACATGTAAAAGTACTTTTACTGCTTTTACTTATAAGTCGAGTTGGTTCATTTTGCTTTGATTTTGAACCACCACCCCTACCACACATAAATTTATTCCTTATAATCCCTACAAAGTTCCTCAATTACATAAACAAACAGACTAACTAATATTATACTTTTCACTCTATTTGCAGATCATCTGCAAGCAGGCGCACGCAGTTTACCGTGCATACCTCTCCCTCGTTTTGACTTTCTCTAATTGCAGATCTTGATTGCCTTAGCATGGGGCCCGGCAAACCCAATATTCTCACCTCGGCCCCTCTTTTTCTCGTTAGATTTCAACATTACCCCAAAGAGTTTGAAACTTCCCTCGTTTTCCCCATCTCCATCATCACTGCCTTGGTTTTGATTTTCGTTGTCATTCTGATCACCGTCAATCTCAGACTTCCGGCTACCAAATCCGTCAACGGTGAGCCCACAGTTGCTTCCATGCTTCATGATGCGATGAATCTGGTCCGGCGCCACCTTCACATACTCAGTCAAGAAAGCAATCAACTCCTCGCATTGTTTCTTCGCCTGAGCCAGCTCCGAGCTCAAAATCTCGTTATCCTTCTTCAGTTTCTCGTTCTCGTCGGACAGATCTGAGGCTTGTGTGGCTGTTGTCTCGACTGATTCCGGATTCTTTGAATCCGGCGATGAAGTTGAGGTCGATCCCAAATCCTCTCCCGATGATTCTCCTCCGGCTGTTTTTCCTGGAGTTTGATTTGGCGATGGATTCACCGCCTTCCGGCGGCGGATATCGGTGAGGAGCGGTTTGTGTCCTCGGCGGAAATTGTCGTTGGCGAATTCCCATTTGTCTGGCACGATCTTACGAAAGCCCTGGCAGAAGTCAAAAATAGACAAAGGAAAGTTGGTGGAAATTTTTTAAATAAAGAAAATTAACTGCGAACTGACGAAAGAATAAATAAATCATTAAAGTTAAAATGGCATTATTTCCGGCGGTCAAAGAAGGAACAAAATTTGACAGAATAGAGTTGGTGGGCACGCGTTATTTTGGATTAGGTGTGTGACTCGGCCGAAATAAGAGGATATTCATTTTTTATACGAAATTTGGACCACTTGAAATTTTTAGTAAAAGATCAATTCGGTCATCTCGTAAACAGTTTAATTTTTCGTTTATGAATATTTTTTTATTGTTTCAAAAACAAAACAAATTTCAAAAAAAAAGGTACATAGCTACACTGTACCTGCTGTAAACCTCTATTTTAAAACACGATCAAGGCGGTTGCCTAGACGATGCCTAAACCGGATTTTTTACAAACTACCCTGATCTTATATAAATGCACGGTCAAAGTGGAAATTATCACCAAAACTCAGGAAAATGTTGCCAAAACTTAGTAAAGTGTCGCTAACTAAAAATTTATTGTCAAAACTCATAAAAATATTACTACATGAATTTTTAATTTTTATTATATAAAAATACACATGATAGTTAAATTATTATTTTAATTCATTAATAATACTTTAAAATGTTAATGTGCCTATCGTCTAAATCCCAAATAATCCTCACCTAAACTCTCAGAGGTTCTAACCGCCCGACTAGTTTCTAGCTTCTTTTAAAACAATGCTCTAACTAGCAAATAAAAAGTATCTTATTTTATTGAGACTTAAACATTGTGAAGGGTGTATTTGAACCTTTCAATACTTGGGAATTTTACTTCATTTTATTTTCTATAAAATATTTGTAAAATTTGTATTTAAAATAAATATATTGAATGATATTTTCCAATATACCCTGAACATATGTTTGAAAGCATATATACAATTGTTATTTTATCTTTCTAACAAACAAAAACGTCTGACTATCAAAGTTTCAAAATGAAAAACAAAATTGCAATCTACCTTTTTCCAACTTTGATTTATGAACCACCACATAACAATCGTATAATATTACAAACCTAATTTGTTTTATTCTCATCATTGTAGAAGGGAATATCCTACCTTTAAATATTAATTAAAGGTTTTCAACATCTCATTTTCTGATTCGATCCAAAACATGTGACGTGTATTATTACTCGATCAACTAAAAATTTAGATAAAATAGTTGATTGAGTCATGAAATTCAACATAGTACAACGTAGAGAATTTTATATATAACAGTCTTGGACTCCGATTATGCTAAATAATTTATAAATATTTAATATGTTCTCATTTAATATTAGATAAAACTAGTAATTATTAATTTTTTAAAAACAAATTAAATGAAATTTCCACTCATCTGTCCCTATCTAAATATGAACTTGAACATATGAATTCAAATTCATTTTCAACAATTAAATTAAAACACTTGTCACGATGATTATTAAAATCGTTTCAACATAATTATAATTATCAATTTAGTATAATTACATCTTTTCACTAAATATAAATGTATTACAACAAAATATACTACAAAGTTATTATATTTGTTATATTAAGGATAAGTAATTTTATGAGAACTAACATTACACGCAAAAGTAGTTCACTATTTGAAATTTTTTATTTTTGAAAATATTTGAAAGTCGTGATATAATTGATGTGAAAATAAACTATCCAATAAAATGACTAATACATTTGTCCAATAATCTAACCTTGACTTCTTATAACTATTTTGTCAAATAGAATCTGAATTTTATTCTTTATTTAACCACCTATTTATTTATTAACTTTAATATATATACATGCGGAAGGTAAGGCGAATAAACAAAATCAAAAGACAGTTATGCCCCTCACCTAAAATTTGTTGTCCGGTCTAAACATGGGTAAAACAGACCTCACACCATTTTAAAAAATATCACTCCTTTTCTCCTTCCTGAAACACCACTACATAATTAATTAATCACCTAATACATCAACCTGATTCGTCAGAAAATTGGTTACCTCTCAATTTTTAAAATGATCAATTATTCATTTAATTTATTTAAAAGGATCAGTTACCCCTTTATCATGATAAAAATGAACTAATTAACCCTGATTGATTTGATTTTTTAAAGATATTATTTTTTTTGTTTTTCTCTCTTTAACCTTTGATGTAAATAATTGCAGAATTTGACCAAATGAGACTGTTTGGATCCCGAGAAATTAAATTCCGAGTCCAATAACATGAAAACCTTCAACTGCTACACATGATACCGAATTATCTCTAATCTATCATCCAACACAAGATCATGACGACGACCAAGTTAAGATATAATCAAATAATCATAGACAATAACAAACAAGATTGGAGATACATACGATAGGTCGAGAAATTTCATTTTCGTGATCAGATTTAAAGCTAAAAAACGAAAAAATAAAGGAATGAAGAACTTACATAGGTATTGAGCTGACGAACAAAGCTGGAGAAATTGTTGTGTTTGAAGTAATTAGGAAGCAAATCCCTGGCAAAATCAGCAGTTTTCCACACAACAAAAGTCGTGCCGCTTTCATTCCACGAAATCACATCATCAGTGCTCGGATCATCCACCAACTGATAAGTCTTCGACAAAAACGGCGCCGGAACAGACCTCTGCGCCATTTCTCCCCGATTTCCCCTTCACCAACCGCGAACAGAGAGCAAATAACAAAAAAAAAAAACTAAATCTATAATAAAGTGTAAACAATTTGTTAATCAAAGATCTAATCTAGAAGTGTAAGATCGGAATTAATTGGAGCAACTAAAAAGCAAAAGTGCAGTCAGGAATTCCCAGCCCCAGCAATAGAATCCAGAAAGGAAAAACAGCTTAGAAGAAACGAGATTAACAGAGAGCTTCTGGCGATCAGATTCCATGGATGATTGATAAAGAAACGAATTGAATGATAAAATGAAAAGGAACAAAGACCATAACTCCTCTAGAATTTCGAAGGAGAAATAATCTACGGTTTCTTGTACGATATTTTATAGGGAGAATAAAAGAAGGAAGAGGAACCGAGGAAGGCTAGAAAAGGGTTGTGTTTAATGTGAGTTCTAGAATATTTGAGAAGAAATAATATATAAAGAGAAAGAAAGATAAAACAAAAACAACACGCTTTTCATTTTCTTTTGATAATTTTGCTTTTATTTTTATTTTATAGATGTTGGCGATTTGGGTGGTGGCGTTTTCTTGGTCGTTTCTTTGAAAGAAGTTTCTTTTACATTTCTAGATTAACAATCAAAAAATCTTTTCTTTCAAAAAAAATTATTAAAAATCCAGAACTGTGTCTAAAAGAATTTTAAAGTTTATTGTAATAATTTTAAAATTTCATTTTAAATTTAAGGAAAGAGTTCCGTTTGCTTGTTTATTTATGAATGCTCTCTCAAATTGCATATAAAAGATGTTCTTGAAAAGTATATACATTAAAATTTGGCAATTCGTTAACATATATGTTTTTATTGTATAAACTTACTACTTTATACGTGTTTAATAAGTGACTTGTAAATTCTACTAGAAAAACTTTGTGTTGCCTGTGCCTTTTTCGTTGCTGTCAAATATTATAAATATCTGGTTTTGTAATGGAAATGTATAAAATTTAAATCGTTTTTATTTGTATTACTCTTGAACATATATTTTTAGTTTTGTAGTTGCACATGCCTATTTTTTTATCATTTCCTTGTCATTTTTACTTTTAATTCCAACAAAAAGTGAACCCAGTATTGCTTGGATGGCTTTCCTTTTATTATCTTTCGGTTTCTCACACCTAACCTAACCCCTCTTTCTTACGTAAACAAGTGAACTTTTCCATTATAAAAAAAAACCAAATTATGTTTCTTTTTCTTAAGGTAAAGAGAGAGAGAGAGAGAGAGAGTTAAGGAGTGCAAATGGAAAGATTCCTTATAAAAACGTCTAATTAAGTGTGAAAAATTGTAAGAAGAAAGCATCTTCTTTTCGATATTCTCCTATTATCTAAAAATTAAGTTTATTTATTACAGTTCAAGTGAAATAGACTTTTTTTTATCATGTATTATATTGTCCATTTCAAACTATGTACCAAATTTAACAATGTGTAATTCAAGAATAACAACGTGATAGTAATTCATAAATTTTAATCTTAAAGGATAACATATATATATAAAAAAATAAGATAAAATCCAAGTTGGTAAAAGTAGTACCAGCATTATAGAAAAATGCACTTGATAATAAAAGCATAATTTAAAAAGAAAATGTGTTTAAGCTGAAGTGGATATATTGACTAAAAAGGTTCAAAAAATCAAAAGTAGGTTTCCATTCAGAGAAATGGATACTTTGATACTCATCAAACTATGCTATTATCCGCTCATTTTCGTTTATTCCACTTCGTGGGTCTTACCATTTGACAAAACGAATTAACATGTTTAACAAAATTTGGATGATAATATAAAGTAGCCAAACATTCAAATACGTAGTCAAAATAATTTTTAATTCTCAATTTAATAACTATTGTTTGCCAGCCCGTTCCTAGCGTCTGAGGGTTCATGGACACAAAAATTTTTATAACTAGTAGTAAAAATAATTTCAAATTTGAAAATTATAATTAAAAACTGACATTTTAGATTAAATATTGAATCTTTAACATTTAACCAAATTTTTTAAGATAAATATAATTATCTGATCTTACTCAATTAATGTTTATACTCAACCCATTTAAGGAATGCTTATAATTGTTTGAATGCTTTTTATGCGATCAAAACACTTACAGAAATATTTTCCTAACATAATTTGATAAGTTTATAAACAATGAGAAACGTTGTTAATCATTGATGAAATAAATATAAATAATTGTATAACTATTAAATAAATAATTTTAATTATTTCAGTGACAAAAGTTAGTATTAACATTAAATTGGCAGGAGCATGCTCCCATAAATGGTTATATGTTGGAATTCTGAGGCTGAGGAACATATTGGTTCTCATTATCTTTTTATTCTTGTTGTTGACTTTCCTTTTCATTTTAATAATATAGAGTTTTGGGGTTCAATTTTGGATAATGGAAAAGATACCTATATCTTAATTCCCTTACCTTCAATTTCATTCCAAAAATTAGTAATAGCAACAAATAGTAATGACTAAATCAAATCCACTTTAATTTACTTTACACTTGTTGAGGGAAAATACGAAGGAACTTATTTTTTTAGTTGCCTCTAAATCACCGGGACTTTACCCAATTACATACAGATCTGATGCAGATCGCACATCTGGCTACGATGGATGAGTCTTAAATGAGGTAATACAGTACTAATTATTCATAGAAAAATGAAATAGATTGAAAAAATTTCAATTTGTACATGTATAGGTCATCAACTACCACTGAGAATTGCATTATCTTTTGAAAAATGTGTCACCTCTTAGAAAAATATATACAAGGGAGAAAATTTTGTTTGTCAAATGCCATTCAACAGAACATACAGTATCTAATAACATGTGTTCCATGTATCAACCTTGAATAAGTGTCCTTGTGGACTTTTTTCCATTTTATATAATCCAAATTTTATTTTCAAAACTAACTATTTTCATGATCTAAAGTATATATGCTAGTTCCGGACTAATTAATTTTCACAGTACAATTTTTAATTAAGTGCTTCCAGGAAACATAAATAGTAAGAACTCATGCCTCTTTAATGTATTTTTAACCATCCGGTTCATCGGAGCTTTACCTCGATTAAATCTGGATTCGACCCAGACCGCGTACCTGGTTATTGTGTGAGTTTACCAATAGGAATTAGCATTCTTAGAGATCGAACCTAAAATTTTGCTTAAACGATACCAAATTTGCTTTATCAGGTGTACACCCATTGATTTAAATATTCAATAATTTTATCACCTAACTTGGTTATAGAACTTATTTCATGGAAATATTTCGGAATGTTAAATACTATTAATAACATTATACCATTTTTCTTGTAGATGATCCATTTTCGATGTTTTGGAAGTCTATTTCGAATTTTATCACTTATAACAAGCTAATATTAAATAAAATATTATTTAATGTAGGTGAAATCTTTATTTCTACGTAAGAGTTAAATACACCATAAAAAGGTAAAGAAATTTTATAACTTCAAATATTTTTTTTAAAATGTGTGGTATTTTTGTCAATTTTGTTGATTGTGGGGTTTGAACCAACAACCTACATTTTTTGAATTATCTAATGATAACAGAATATATTAGATGAGCACACAAGCCCATAAATAGCCCAAAAAGGTAAAGGACACATGACTTCTACAGAAAGAACCATGTGACAAGCATTTAAAAGGAGAAAAGAGCCGTTAAAGCCGTTACAAGTAGGCTCATTAAGACCTTAAATATAACCCCTACATTGATGACAACGGTCATATTGTTCAATATATAGAGCAGAATCACTAAGGAGCGAGGTACGAAAAACTCACTATCACATTTACTCACGTCATACATATTATTTCCCCGGAAGCTAACTTTAGCATCGGAGTGGCTACGTTGAACAGATCCGGCCTAGTTCACTAACTTTAATTGTCTTGCAGGTATCTTGCAGTTTGATTCCCACGACATAATCTAAAAATCGTAGTCACTAGATCAAAGTCGCAATTCAGATATTTAAGAAAGTATTTGATGAATTCAAACTTCAACAGCTAAGTATATACTTGTATATGTGTTTGAGGTGTATTGTTATAAAAATAGCTTGCCAAATACCTCAGACATGGAAAAAATTATAAATTCAACAATGTGTACCGTATTTAAATGTAAAGTAGAAAGTAAGGAGAAAACAATATTTGATGTTTTCTACAATATATTTATGCAATAATGTGTTTTATGAAACGTTCAATACAACTTTTTTTTTTCTTTCAAAGGTAATATAATATAGAGGAGTTGGAGGAGGAGAGAGACGGCTAAGGGTTAGTTTAGCTTAATTAATTTGTCATCAAGATAATATAAGTATGATCCTCAATCCTGAAAAATAAAAGCTAAAGTTTCATTCAAAATAACTTTTGTTGTATTTAAAGGCCTCCGATGATAAGCAAACATAAATTAATATTTATATTATTGAAAGTTTAACTTTGTCTAACATTTGTATTTTCTGTATATAATAATAATAATAAGTGTTTTTATAAAATTTTGATTGATCCATCTCGGAAGTATTCTTATATCCTTACAAAATAGGAATACTCAAATTTTGATTACATATTAACTGATACATAAATCAAACAAAATATCCTATCAAAATTAGAGATTCATAATCTCACCATATTGGGAGATAGGAAAAACTTGTCATAAAAATAAGAGGAACACATAATGAAAATTAAAAAACAATTATATTTTCTCAAGCTCCGCTCCACGTTATTAGAGATCAGCAACCATAAAAATTCTAGTATACTCCATAACATCGACCAATTAGAGTGATTTTCCTTAGAAGAGATGGATTCGGGTAACTAATATGAAAGATCAACATGTATTTTTTATTAGATTCAGATGGAATCCAACCCAGCTATAAAACTATCAAAGTCGTATTGTGCAGCAGTAAATCCACGATTGAAAAAGACGATAAAATAGAAAAGGCTCAATAAAATATCAAATGTAGAGTATTCAAGTCAAGAAACTAAAAAAAATCAAGCACACACAAAATGATTGGGAGGAGGAGGAAAAATACTTAAAAGAACCTCTTCCTCGTCCTAAAACAAAACTGATCTAGAAAAAGTAGATGCAAAAGAGAGCAAAAACCCAATTAATTTATATTTTATTATAGTATCGTTCTAGATCCCAAAATGATAAAAATATGGAAATGAGAATAAGAATTTTATAATTGATTGTAGCATAAGTGATTTACTTATTAAATGAATGAGTCCTTACACGTAATTATCTGAAGACAAATACTTTGGATATCATGTAATATAAATCATGGAGTTAATGTAAATCTTTTCAACCAATTCATCATTTCTACGGAAAGTACTAAAGAATTTTACAAAGAAAAAAAGAAACAATATTTTAAAATCGTTAATGTCGGTTAAAAAGAGCTTAAGAAGTAGAGAAAATTCTAGCTATATAAAATACGAGTTTAAAATTAAACTAATGTTTTGTAAAACTGAATTTCGAATCAAAGAATAAGTTTAGCTTTGGTCACTATCTCCCACTTTCTTCTTTTAACTTTTTCGCGTGTACTCTTTAACAAAAGAATATATCTGCAATACTGCAATGATAAACAACAACGGAATATAAACGATAATAACTAAATCAATAAATTTAAGTTTCAATCAGTTTGTACTTAGAACTAGATTGGTTCAATTTGATTGGCTAATTATTCAAAACTGAATAGAATATTTATTTTTAAAAATTAATTTACGTATTTTAATTTATATACAACCATAACACAAAAACAGTAAATTATGACGAGGTAAAAATGATGAAGAAGTATTACGAAATTAATAGTCAAACCCATCATTGGTTCCCTCAATTTTATCACTTTCACTTAGTACCCCTCTGATTGGAAAGGCACATGTAGTTTCCTATTTTTTAAAAAATGATTTTATAGATTTCCCAACTTTCAAAAAGTATAACACTTCGCTTTTGAATCACACGTATTAGCTTCTGATTAGAGAGTGAAAATTAAAAAAAATGTGACATATTTGAAAAGTCATATCAACTAGAAGCGGACATTCAAGAGGAAGGGCAAAACACTTTTTGAAGTTGAGGGAGTTACGAAATTACTTAGTTCAAGGAGATAGCAAGTTTTTCTGGGAGACGGTGGAGAACCAATGATGCATCTAGCCAAACTAATACTCACTGCATCTCATTTTAATTGTCTTTTTAGAGTTTTGCCCTAAAATTAAGATTTGACTCAAAACGATTAAATTAACCTTTTATATTTATTATACTGATCAATTAATTAATAACAGTCTCTCTCATTTTTAACTATATTTCTTTATCTTTAGTGTTTATAGAATTTCATCTTAATTGCTCTTAAATATTGAAATTTTTTATTATAAATATGGATAGAATTAAAAAAGAGATGAAATAAATCTCTTAAATATAAGGAAAGAAACTAATTGTTATTACAAAGGTAGAAAAATCAATAAATGATAATTAAAATGGAAAGCCATAAATTAAATTAAAAAATGATTGAAATGGGATGGATGGAGTAAAATTGAATAAACAATATTAAAATATTATACATTTTGAACAATTTAAATTATAAAAATGACAAAATGAAAATAAAAACTCTTTGTAAGAGTTTAGAAATAACTCATGATAAGAAATTTACGAGAATTAGGCTACGCTCTAATTAATTTTTATTCAATAACTAATTCAGTTAGTTCGGTTCATATCAGTGCAGTTCAGTTAGTATTCAATATTAATAATTAATATTAATATTTCTAAATGATAAATAATAGCTAATAATATTTTAAAAAATTAATAATAATTATGCTTTTAATAAATAGTTTTCTTTTAAAGAATAAATAAATTGAATTAATATTTTTAAATATCGATAATAATTAAAATAATAATAAAATATTATTTTTATTCATATAAAAATAAAAATAATAAAACTAATAAGATCAAATAACAATATTTAAAAATAAAAATATAATAATAATATGACAGCTTGTAAAAATAATTTTAATAATTATTATAATTAACGGTTATTTATAAATTTCATTGTATATAATGTTATTTTAAAATATATAGATTAATGTGAAAATATATCAATAATTAGGATAGCTTGTAAATTATTATACTTAATGATTATTATTTAAATTTATTGTAATATAATATTATTTAAAATATATGGATTATTATTATTAATATATTAATATTTTAAAGTAGTCTAATATTATTTAAAATTATTGTGAATTATTGTTGTTATTATTATATTAGTTTCAGTATTTTAAATTTATTGTAATACAGTATTATTTTAAAATACATGGATTATTATTATTAATATATTATAATATTTTAAAGTGTTATAATATTATTTTAAATCATTATGGATTATTGATGTTATTATTGCATTAAGTTTGATATTTTCAATTCAATTTCAGGATATATTAAGTTTCAGTTCAATTTCAGTATGTTCAGTTTCAGTTTAGTTTTAGTTTGTTCAGTTTTAGTATGTTTATTTTCAATTTAGTTTAGTACAATTCAAATAAATTTAATTTAGTTCAGTTCGATATATTTAATTTTAGTTGAAAAGAACAGATCCGATATTGAAATTTTAATAACATAAATATAAATTTAAATAATTTACTTAATGAATATTTTCCAATATGATCTAGAGCAGCTACTGTAGTTATTGGGAAACCGTAAAAACTATACTATATTGCCAATATAATATACAGATAATTATTAATTTAACATTGTCGTTTCAAATAATATTGAAAATTGTATTTATATATAAAAGAGCTTTTGGGAATAAAAACGTTCTCAATGAACTTGTACATAAGTACTCTCTCGTGGTTTTTTTATACGATTAATTTATTTTTAAATATTATTTTTCGTTTACTAGATTAATATAAAAATATTTTATCTTTTCTTTAATTTGTATATTTTACTTCATGATTTAAGCCATTTTCATGAGATGGCATGTGGTATTATAGGTTGCAAAAGAATGTCTGTGATTTGACAAGATATTGTTTATTAACTCCATGCAAATGATGAACTGACAAAAAATCAATACATTTTTTCACTGAGTCAATTTAGTTTCACATTTTCTCCAACTTAGCTATCTAATCTAGTTCGTCCATTTCAATCAACTACATTCTTCTTTTCTTCTTCAACTACTCACCAATTTGTTTTGTACAGATTTCACTTTTCTTCAGTTCTTTACCTGTGAATACAGATTCGAATTCAATTGCAGCAAGAGCAAATTTGTTAATCCTCAATTTTGAATTTCAATATGGGCAAAGGAGACGGATGTGTGCCAAGCATGAAATGATAACGTGTAAATGATCCAAACCCTCAATCTCAGCAACAAATTTGCCTCTTCCACTAAACGTAATCATCGTCGACGAAACCGCTGCTCAATTGGTGAGCTTTTCTTATTAATTTAATACAATGGCAATCTATATGAGCTTTTCGTTTACTCTAAATTATTTTTATTACAAAATAACCAAATTTTGTTTGTACCATAGATTTATATGAAAAGTACTCCTCCGTCTATTAAATATTGTTGTTTTAGAAGGATTTTGATGTGTCTTTTTACTGTCATTTTATATTTCTAAGATGTTTTTTTTCTAAGTTTTTCATTTCTACTCCTATTAATTAGTTTAACTTTCAAGATAATTATATTCCAATCTTCAATAACGAGAGAAGACTATAGTAATCAATATTTAAACGCTAGCAAATTGTTTTTATTGAACATATTAATGAAGTCTTGAAAATTGAATATGACATTTATAAAAGGGTAAATTAGTAAATTATCTCATTCGGTTAATTGTTATCTTAAAAACTGTGAATTATTAAAAAGATAATATTTAGCAAACGAAGGGAGTAGTAAATTAACATTTATTTTAGTTACCTCGAAAAAAGTACCTTTTAATATTATCTAATTATTATAGAATTGTTCACGAAATCAACATAAACTGACATCTAAAACAATTAATTAAGCTACAAGAAAATCATGACCGTTAGATGTAAATCATGATCATCATGTGCTGGTTTTACTTTTAACCAAAAATTAAATGAACCCACATAAATTTCATTGCTTTCTCTTCTTCATCTCCTAACTTTATTTGTTCAAATTTTCTTTCAACTCCATTGAAGGGAAAGTTACAGTTACTTTTATTTTCAATTAAATGATGAACTCAACATTTGATTCATGAACGATTTTGTCTCTCTCTTTTTCTTGGCACTATAGGTAGACCTTGGTGGGGCACCATTCCCACCAAGCTCTGCGTTTACCCTTACCGGCGGAGGGAATTGTAAAAGTTGAATGAAAGTATTTTTCTGTGTGTATTATATCATGAACAATATACAAATATATACAGCATACAAGAATGATTTGCTCCTGAACTATTGCTATTTGTCCCTAACATTAAGGATCTCATTTGAATTACATGGAAATAAATCTTCAATCACTTTTCTATTGATATGGAAAGGATATCATTTCCAATACTTCCCCTCAAGTTGGAGAGTGAATATCATGGAGTCCCAACTTGTTTCATAGTGCCTCGAATTGATCCTTTCCCAAGGCTTTTCTAAAAATGTCCGCTAACTGATAGCATGTCGGAACATATGAAGGTTTTATCATGCCGGCTTGCAGCTTCTCCCTTACAATGTGGCAGTCTATTTCAATGTGTTTCATACGCTCGTGAAATACAGGATTAGCCGCAATATGAAGTGCCGCTTGATTATCGCAATATAGTGATGCTGGAACATTAATTAGCACCTTCAAATCATGTAAAATATATCGAAGCCATGCAAGTTCTAAACATGTATTGGCCATGGCTCGATACTTAGCCTCAGTCGAAGATCTTGACACATTTGTTTGCTTTTTAGATTTCCAGGACACAAGTGAGCTTCCTAGAAAAATGGAGTACCCAGTGACTGACCTTCGAGTTGTGCGGCAACCTCCCCAATCCGAATCGTAATAAGCCTTGAGCTTGAGATCATTATTAGATGGGAAAAGCAATCCTTGTCCAGGTGTCCCTTTGATATAACGCAAGACACGAATGGCTGCATCCCAATGAGGTTTCCGAGGTTCTTGCATAAATTGACTCAACATTCAGACTGAATAAACAATGTCTGGCCTGGTAACTGTGAGGTAAATCAGCCGGCCTACCAATCTTCGATATTTCGTTGCTTCGTGTAATAATTCACCATCAGTAGGTGAGAGCTTCAAATGTTGTTCCATTGAGAACTTTTCTGACCGTGCTCCAATAAGGCATGTGTCTTCTAAGATGTCTAAGGCATATTTTCTTTGTGACATAAAAATCCCATTTTTGGATCGAGCAAATTCGATTCCTAGAAAGTACCTTAAGTTCCCGAGGTCTTTGATGCGAAATTGTTTGAGAAGGGTCTCTTTGAGAAGTCTGATCTCTTGTGGATCATTACCAGTCAAAAGAATGTCGTCCACATAAATCAAGACAGCTGTGAATGATGAATTAACACACTTAGTAAATAAGGAATAGTCAGACTTAGATTGAACATACCCAGCCTGTTGTATGATAGCTGAAAGGGTAGAAAACCAATTTCTTGATTTAAGCCGTATAATGATTTATTGAGTCGACACACCAAGTTCTCACCCTGTCGACGAAGACCGAGAGAAAGATCCATGTAGACAGTTTCATGTAGGTCACCGTGCAAGAAAGCATTCTGCACATCAAGCTGGAATGTGAACCAATTTCAATCTGCTGCCACGGTAAGCAAACAACGCAATGTTGTTAATTTTGCTGTAGGTGAAAATGTCTCATCATAATCTATGCCTTCAACTTGTGTATAACCCTTAGCGTTCTATGGTGCCATCTGATTTGTATTTGATTTTGTAAACCCACCGACAACCAATTGGCTTCTGATCAGGGGGCAAGCTCACAATGCTCCAAGTTCCAACGCAGACAATCCTGCCTTCATGGCTTCCATCCAGTGGGGTGAAAGAACTGCTTGATCATATGATGTAGGCTCTTTTTCAACTAAAATGTTACCTAAGAAGGTGCAATGGGAAGAAGAAACACGAGAATATGATATATAATTTGACAAAGGCTAACGTGTACCTTTCAAATTTTGACTCGAGGTAGATTGATTAGCTCGTGCTGGAAGTATGTAGTCTTTATGCCAAGCTGGTGGTTGTTTCATCATTTGGCTTTAATTGAGGAATATCAATTGCTAAATTAGGCAGAACTGGAAATGGAGTTGAGGTAAGTGATTTATGTGCAAAAGGAAATGTGTTTTCGTGAAAGACAACATCTCGATTGATGAAAATTTTTTTGGCTGCTAAGTCATATAGTTTATACACTTTGTGATTTGAGGGATAACCGATGAAAACACAACGCTTAGCTCTAGGGTCAAATTTTTGTTTTTGGTGGACAACTGTGGCATAACACAAAAAACCGAAGACACGAAGGTGTGAGAGAGATGGGACGCGATGATGAAGTAATTCAAAAGGAGACTTATTTGAAGTGACAGGTGATGGTAACCTATTGATAAGATACACAACGATTGAAACACAATCCCCCCAAAATTGTATAGGCATGTGAGATTGATATAACAATGATCGTGCAACTGTGAGAATATGATGATGTTTACGTTCAACCACCCCATTTTGTTGTGGGGTGGACACACATGTTTGTTGACACTCTATGCCATTATCAAGGAAGAAGTCTCGCATTGAGAGAAATTCTGAACCATTATCCACACGAACAACTTTTACGGATACATGAAATTGTGTTTGTACAAAAGTGATGAAGGATTTCAATAAATTTTTAGTTTCTGATTTTTGTTGCATCAAGAAAACCCATGTGCACCTAGTGAAATCATCTACGATAGTGAGAAAATATCGTGCGCCTAAATAGGTGGGTGCTTTGTGTGGTCCCCAAATATCGCAATGTAAAATATCAAATGAAGATTGAGTGGTAATTTTGCTAGATGGAAAGGGCAACCTTGATTGTTTAGCCATAGGGCAGATGTTACAGTTATTATGAATAGATGAACTATTGGAAGGAAATAAAACAAATGCAAGTTTCATGCGAGATTGGGATGGATGACCAAGTCTCATGTGCCAAAGATCCGGTCCTCGAGAAATGTGGAGAGATTTTGGTGGATATGTTGAAGAGTTTATGTAATAAAGACCATCACACTCCTCACCCGAGCCAATCATCTTCCCCGTAGCCAAGTCCTGCAAGACACAACCGTTAGGAAGAAGAATAATGCAACAATTTAAGGCTTTAGTAATTTTACTGGCTGAAATTAGATTTAAATGAAATGAAGGAACATACAAGGCATTTTCAAGTTTAATGTTGTTATTAAAATATATTGTGCCTGTGGTTG
>CATIWQ010239926.1:0-17916 GCA_949673415.1 Euphorbia schlechtendalii
ACAAGTAAAATCGCAGAAGAAAGATAGAAAGAGAGAAAGGAATGAAGAGGATGATAATGGAAAAGTAAGTCAGTTATGGAGAACGTGAAGAGTTTATTTAGGAAGCACGTACAGAGGAAAGAATGACAAATGGAATGTAAGGAAAAATTTTTTTGAGTAGTTTAGAAACAAAAATGTAATGAGCCAAAACTTGGGCCGAAACACTTGGTGACAAAATAGACCAAATTGACAATTTCCCTAATTCCTTTCACGAGAGATGATGGATTAGGATTCTCTAAAGTGAATTTAGAGTGAAGTATGAGAGATAGAGAAGTGTAAGTGAGAAAAATCATGTCTAGGTAAATGTGTATTGAATCACGCCCTCCATGTTTGAAAGAATGGATTATACTTTAATGTTATTTTTCAACTTTAGAGAATCCAAATCCGGATCAAGCATGTCTTACTCAGTTTGCTAATTATGATTCATGACTAAATGTATTAACCAAGTACAAACAGATGAAAGTTAAAAGCCTCAATATGCAGTTTCCCAAAGAAAAAGGACTTTTGTTCTAAAAAAAGGCAAGTCAGTTATAGATATTGCCAAAAAAAAAAAAAAAAAAAAAGTCAATTTGGGGTAGTTGAGAAAATTTCTTTTGCCCGATAAGGCTTCTGTTAGATTTTCTTGGGAATTTCACCAAATCAGACCAAATTTCTTCAAATTAGAGTTTAAGCCTCTTTTACACTAAAGTAAACTTTGGGTCATTATTATGCCTACTTATAAGTTAAAATGATGTCGGTATAAATAAAAATGATGTGAAGTCGTAAAGTTTAGGTCGAAAAATTGAACTTTCAAAGCAGCTATTAATCGGTATACAGTGCTGTGGCTATGAAATAATTTTACCCTAAATGAAGTGGTATAAAAACTGTTACAAGGTCCCAGTTTCAGATTTCTATAGAAATAGATTCAATGTTTTTTTATTTTCAAGTAACTGAGGCAAAAATGTCCATGGATGCAATAAGAAACAAAAATCAAAACATGTAATCAGATTAACAGAGAGGAGAGAATTGGTTAGCTGAATCATATAACATTGTAATATAATATACATATAAATGTGTATATATACACATAATGTAGTGATTTCAGATCAAAGAAAACAGAGAAGACAAGGGTTAAGATACCGAACTGGAGCAAATACAGCAAGATCCAAGGGATGTGAGAGATGTGTGAGGGAGTTTTCAATCAGCTTATTTTTGTAGGAAATGAAATCCAGCCGTTAAAAAATTGTATCCATCTTTGGATGATGTTGGTGGAGGAAGAGCAGCAGGTTCAGTGAGATTTGAATGATGAATAGGTGTGTAAGGTGTTGTCACAACTTGGAGTGTTGCTTCCATGGACAACCACCTTCAAATGCCTGCTCCAACACGTCTTCCATTCGCTTGGCTGCTAACATCTGCCACAGTTTTGAAATTATGGCCGTTAATTGAACAAACTCTGAATATTGCAATATATGGATTACCTCGAGACTCCCAAGCACTGCTGCTGGTACTTCCACCAAGTCCTTCAAATTTCTCTCTGGCAATATTACTCTTTTGATTCCACATCTGTGTGCTGCCAATATCTGCAACGACACACCGTAAGACCCCAAAACTTAGCTAAAAACCCCTAAATTAACTCGGTCACATAGTCGATAACCGACTTCAAATTAATCAAGTACTAGTTTTCACTGTAAACACCATATAACCAGATATACGGAAATATCAAATTATAACAACATTTTACAAATCCCATTCAATCAAGAACAAGTCCAGATGTACAGAAATATCAAACCATACAACTGTGGCGCATCTACAAAACTAAATTAGGAAACAATACCTTATCCTTGATACCGCCAACTGGGAGTACAAGGCCCCGCAAAGTCATCTCTCCAGTCATTGCAGTATCTGCTCTGACTCTTCTTTGACTAAACAGAGAAACAAGAGCTGTTACAAGTGTCACACCAGCAGAAGGCCCATCCTTGGGTACAGCCCCAGCAGGGAAATGTATATGAACATCCCGGCCCTCAAGGACATTGATCTCCTCAGCTGCTGCCAACTTAAGATCTGTTGCCCTACCCCGTACCTACACATTTTCAGAAAATAGTTTCATACCCACTTTTCCAACTGCAATTCGAAAAAGATTATTGAAACGTTACTAGTGTTTTATTATGAAAGACATAAAGTACCCATGTCAAAGCTATTTGTGCTGATTCCTTGATAACATCACCAAGTTGTCCAGTTAGATGTAGTTCACCCTTTCCAACCATTGCTGTGGCCTCCACAAACTGCACTTCACCCCCAAAGGAAGTCCACACAAGCCCAACTGATATACCAGGACTTGCAACACGCTCTGCAGCTTCATTATCATCAAACCTTGGCGGCTGCATTACAGTATACAAAACCATTTAGAGAAGTCAAATTAAGACAGAGTCAACCTACTCCCATAAAGTAACTGCTTAAGTGCAAGATACTAGATGATGAAGTTTTTATCTACTCAAGGATCCCACTGTACATTGTTACCCATGGAATGATAATTGCTACGTAGAAACACAATAACGCACCAAAAATAAAGTGATTGGTAGATACCAAGGCAGAAAACAATGTTACTTACCCCAAGAACTTTCTCAAGCATATCTTCATCCACAACCAAAGGCGAGGCAACTCTGTATGAGTTTGACATCTCATGATTGTTATCACTCATTGGAATGACTTCCATTTCCACTTCTCCTCCATCAGCAAGTCTATTCTCCAAAAATGGTGGAGCCGGATGGTCCATATCTTTGCTCAGCAGGACAGCTTGTTCCAGCTCCACAAATCTTACAGCAGCTGCACGAGCCAATGCAGCTAAGTTCCTCTCCAGGTTCCGGACACCAGCCTCCCTAGTATATCTTCGAATGACAAGTCTAACCATAGCCTGTCACATATAGAAAAAAATCAAACGACTACTCCAGCAAAATACATGTTCATGTTATCAGCCATACTAAAACTGCAAGCAAAAATTGGGTGTATTGCTAATAACTACTGTGAATCATGCTGCTGAACTGTTAGATGAATTTTTTTGACAAGAAATATAAAGCTCTTGTGGTTCCAAAAGTTTGTAAGAGTAAGGGAATAGGATGATCCGGTTCAGTGACACATACTGATTACCTAGCAGAAGCTAATACATAGAGAAACTTGAGCGCAGTTGACAAATAATCAATCAATCACAGAATCTAGACCACTGAAAATATTTCCACTTCAAAAAAGAAATATAATCCTAAGAAAAATAGGATGGTTAACACTTCAGCAAATGCCTGTCAAACAAACATTTGACATCCGTACATACATGTTTATAGCCTAGACCAATTCAGGTATTACATATCCTAACTAAAACAATTGAGAAAAAGAAATATAGAAATAATATTAATGATAAAATCTTCTAGTTTATTCATTTACTACCTCTGAGATTTGAAGAAACTGAAAGCTTAGTCCATGCTGGTCCAAAACTCTTGGGATCAAATGTCGCATAGCTATTCGAAGCTTTTCTTCAGGAGTATATCCAGGGAGCTCAATAACTTCCATTCTGTCCAAAAGCGGGGGAGGAATAGGCTGTGCCCTATTTGCAGTTGCCACAAAAATCACCTTTGAAAGATCAAATGGAACATTTAAATAGCTACAGATCTTCAATCAAGGATAAACTCCCGGCACCTTGACAAGACCAGTCAGAAGTGAAGATACTACTTAATTAGACATACCAGTTAAAAAATAAACAGGGGAACATAAAGATGGGTTCATTTAATTTCTCACAAGTAGGTAATCGTTCTAGAAAGAGTTGGTGATAGTCATATATCTGAAACAGAAAATCATGTGAAAATATGAGCAAATTTACCCATTAAAATGTATTCTTTGAAACTAAAAATTCAGACCAAGGTTAATTTTCCTGATAAGGAAACAAACATATTATAGACTTGACATAAGAAGTAACACCTCTCATCATCTCAAGCATTCATAACCTTGCCCAACGGCCCCACCCATAATGAAATTGTACCTAATGAACTCAGGTCTTGCACCATGCCTTCCCATTACCCCACACAATCAGAGCAGAGAGAAAAGAAATCTTTTTGTATTTTTATATAAGATTAACAGCTGGAACAAGCAACATTGTCAGAAAAATTAACTGAGATTATATGAATAAAAAACACTGTCTGCAAGAAACATTTAATATAAATGAATAAAAGGAACAGCAAGCATACACAGTCAATTCACCTAACTATAGTAAAAAGACATCCTGATGGACAAAAGGATACTGGTCATTAAACGACTTGTTCTGCTCAGGGTCGAGAACCTCCAGCAAAGCTGAAGCTGGATCCCCACGGACATCAGAACCTGTCTTGTCAATCTCATCCAGTAGCATGACTGGATTGCAAACACCTACTTTCTGACAACAAAAATGCATAGTGTCATGACTCTACACAAGCATTACCTACACATGCGCATATAATTAATGAAGATCATGTTATAGCTGAAAATACAGTAAATAATATGTATAATCTTCACTAGTAAAGTATATAAATGCTTGCATTTTAAATATATAGCTGATTGTCCCTCGTAAAATATAGCATTCACAGAAATGATCGCAGAAAAATGATCATGAAAATTCGACTGCCAATCATCTGTTAAGGATGACATTTATTGCATGTTTCTGAGACAAATATGTCTATGACTATATAAAAGACCAGATAGACAGTACTTCTGTAGCACCCAACAATTATGCACTAATTCTAGTTACACATAGGCCTAAACATGAATCTTAGAGTAAAGGCGCCACGGAAAGAGCACCAAGGAGAACAAAAAGATAACAATTAACAAGAGATAAAGAACCTGTTCTAATGAATATTGAACAGGAATTCACAAATTGGAATACCATACGTCTAATATAAGCAATAACTCACTTATAATAAATGTACAAAAATTCATTAACATTGCTTCATATATAGACCAATTGTTCAAAATTCCTGCATCAACAAGTAACAATGGGGGTGGTTATTGTAAAGCATTTATACTGTCCATGTATATTTTTAATAGAGAATGCAATGGATCTCCTGTAAGACCAAAAGAGAAATACATAGACAACATGTTACTCATGTCTGCCATAATAATACAAAATGGAAAGACGAACAGAAAATTCAATATATAAAAGCATATTTTACCTTTAAGCCATCAATAAGACGCCCTGGCATGCTGCCAATGTATGTCCTCCTATGCCCTCTAATGTCTGCCTCATCCTTCACACCACCAAGGGATATGCGAACAAATTTTCTGCCCAAGGCAGCAGATATGGATGATGCTAAGGATGTTTTCCCAACACCTGGGGGACCAACAAAGCACAAAACAGGACCTCTTGCATCTGGTTTAAGCTGCAAGTCAATTATTTCATGCATATAAACAATCTATTAAAGCTCAATAAAGTATTAGGGACATTAATGCAACAGCTAGAGAGCATGCCAACCTTGCGAACAGCTAGATATTCGATTATCCGTTGCTTGACATTGACCAGGCCATAATGATCATTGTCAAGACGTTCTTTGGCAACTTTTAGATCCAAATCATGCTCTTCACTTGCCTTTTGCCAAGGAAGATCAGCTAGAAGCTCCAAATAAACTCGTGAACTATTATACCCAGGTTGCTGAGGTTGCATTTTCTTAAGCCTCCTGAAATACAGACAAAAAAAACATAAAAGCCAAGAGGATTAATCAAAACATCTAATCCTTCAGTTCACAAACTAATGCAAAGATACTTAGCGAAAAAAGTTGATAAAGGTTAAGCACATTGATTTCCAGAATACAACTCATATGTGGAAAACCGAAAAAGTTAGATCTGAGATTTACTTTCTAATAGATCATTGATTGAGACCATTCAAAGAAGAAAAAAGTCTCCCACTGAAACCATGGAAGCTTTTAGGATTAAAAGAAATACATAATTTTGATTTGCTAATTCATTGAAGTAAAGCACATAAAAAAATGGTAGATCGGGTAACGCCACTGAACCACAATGGTCTAAACTCCAAATTGAATGTTGAGACAGGATAAAAATAGGTAGTGTGAAGTACCGATTGTGACCAAGTAATCTTTTCTCATAACCTACCCCTTTTTTAATGTATTTGTTGGTTTTTTAAATACACTATCATTTGTATAGTCACTAATTTTTCCATCTCAAACTAAGCACTGTGATAACCAATTTTTTCCTTTACAAGTAACACTCCAAAACTGGGGATGCAGAAAATGTACAGAAAGGGCAATAGTAATTCCACACAACTCTCATTCTAAGCAGGTTCCGATGTGCCACAAGACGAACATGTCCATCTGATGGTACCAAGAGTATGGACTAGATTCATAATAACACTGCTGGTATAAGGATTCAAAATTTGTCTACCATGCTACTAGCAAATTCCAAATAAAGTATTATCAATCAACAATGTGATTGTCAATAGAAGTTACTGAAAATTACGCACTATGCATGATTTAGCATGCATGCTGATAGAGCTTCTACTACAGATAACACTTCTTAATGTTGACATACAAAGTGCTTCCTTCAATTGTTTTTTATTCCCTACTATTTTTGGAAGATTTCCTAAAATTAAGTTTTAACTCGCAAATTGCAAATGGATGTGTCATTTCAAATGGATTGTAAAGTAAATGTGACTCACACAAATCCCGTGTATATCCACCAACACAACTATTATGTGTGTGCTGATTGTCGAGATTATAGCAATATAAAATTCATATGTTATTATGCATGTACAAACATATGCTCAGACTCGTGTAAATATATGTATTCATGACAATTGTAAGGAAAAAATTTCATAAGCCCGACATAATGTCCTATATTTTCAGAAAAAGCCATGTTCCACATCTGTCATGCCAGGTGCATGTTATCATCCCCATATAAACGACTCATAGTTCCACTTCAGAAATGATTCTTGAAGACCAAGCCTTAATTATCAAACTCATTTTTTACTAAGGTCAATACTATCCACGATAATGAAAATCACAGTATTTCTTCATATAAAACTATATGTATAATATCAGTCCATCAGTATCATATATTCTAGAATACATGACTAGATGAGAAACATAGAATTTTGCAGTAATAATGAAAAATTCAAATCAGGTAGGCACCTCAGCTCTCTTTGGGCATGCTTCCAGATATTTGAAGGTAATCCTGCACTTTGCATTTTTCTTTCTAATGCCGTCACATCATCTTCATCATCGTCATTGTCACCAAGCTCCTCTTTTATAGCTCTCATCTAGAATTAATGAATTATGTTTCCCATGATTAGCCATAGATTTAGAGGAAGGCATGTAAAGTTGAGAGAGAAAACAACACTCATCACAGCAATTACCAAAAAAAAAAAACTAATTACGTGAAGCCACACATAGCATTCATAATCTAATGACCTTGACTGTAACCAAACAACTACAAATAAAAAGGAAATTGGAAAATCCCTCATATTGAATACCCCCGAAAAAAATATTCCAGCGAAGCCTTTGTACACAACTTCATGCAAAAAATTGACACATTTCGAAAATTAGAGCTGTGACAAAAGTCAGACCACGACATGAGCTAATATATTGATTTATTGCCAAAACAAAATCGAGGGACGTGCACCAACCCAGAAAAAGAGAGTGTATGAATATTATCACCTGCAATTCATCTAGGCAGTTCAACTATACTGTGGTGGTGGCTTAATAATTGCCTGATATTAAAAAAACAACCAGACTATAATTGGAACAAACCTGCTGACGCAGAAGAAATTCTTTTTGGGATTTTGATAATTGTCCCTCAACTTTTTGTGAAATCTTCTCTGCGACACGTATTGACTGTCATAGGTAATAATTAAAAAAAAATTCATTATTAACACCAGAAGAAGCACCATTAGAACTGAACACGGCAGATTTTAACAATCACAGATAAATCACCTGCAAATGCCTGTCAACCAGCTCTGTTGCTTTAGAAAGCCTAATTTTCAAATCAACCGAGTCTAACATGGATAATTGCTCCTCAAAACTCATCTCAAAACTAGCAACAAATATATCTGCCAATTTGTGAATTGGAAGCGTTTCCAAAAGAACTTTTGTCCTTCCTCCACTTTTTTGTTTCTAAACACAGAAAAACATCGTATGATTATTCACAGAGAACAATATTATAATTAACAGGACGATATGAATACAGTTACATTTTTCAAACAACAGAAAGACTTCTATAAGTTCCTACATATCCTTTTCCTCATTCACCAATCAATAGAAGTAAATACTCATGGTAACAGTAGTTTCTCGCATGTAATAACAAATTATTCCCCAACAATCATATATCCCAATTAATTCTTTTCTTTTCTAGCTTATCGCCTCTCTTTTAGGATGGAAGGACCCATCATGGTTCCCTTCACGACAAAACTTTTGCTTCTACATTTACCAAAGGAATAATATGAATTACAAACCATTAGAAACTAATTAACGACAGTGGAAGATCTCAAATAACACTATAACAGTCATGGTGAAACCCAAGCCAGCCCGAAAAAGCCATAATAACTACCATTCCTGCCTCTGACAAATACATTAACCATTCATTACAAAGAATTGTCATCAAATCTAAACCACTAATGCATGACAGCATACATACAATTGGGCTTAGCCCATATAGTAGAATTCCATGTAATTGCAAGCAGAATCGTGGATTTAACACTCAAATTCTTCAGCAAAAACACTAAATGAAAGTAGACACGAAGACGATTCCAGATGGATAAGCCAAGAAAGAACATGGTAAACATTTCCCAAGTGGGTCAAAGTTCAAACAAGCTGCAGAAATTCCATTTTGGAAAAGTAACTCGCACAGAGTATATAACTTATCCCAGAAAACAAATTCTACAGTGCATTTCTAATAATGGCATGGTCAACATGTATGCTAAGAGGGACATGCAACTCTTCAACTAAATTTCCAAAAATTTTAAGCACAAGCAATCACCAGTTCAAGGACTGAAATGAGTTCCATGGCAGTTGCCTTAAATTGCCGGGACAATGAAATAAATTCAGGGTCTTGCTCCACGTGCTCCATATCTACAAGACAATGAGATATTTAAGTGGATAGATCGAGGATAACTTCAACTAATATATAGAGCCATAACTCGTGATAATCTTGATTCATAACCCCAGATTATAGCCTAGATACAATAAACCGCAAAAGGTGGGAATGTTTAATTTAATTAATGTTATGTGCTACTAATACTTAAGCCAGATGTCAGTTCAGAAATATTTTGAGCTTAAAGACAGCCAGCCATTAAAATACCTATATTTAAGCTGCTTCAATTTTAGTGCTGCAAGTACCAGCTCTGCACAGGATTCCTTAGTGCTTTGGAATTGTATTATATCCTCTGATAGATACATTGTTTAATCACTCATAAAATAGCAGCAATAAGGTCTAAAAGCAAATAATTCCATCATTTCAGCTTCAGTAATCCAATTCCAGTACTAACTCGAATTTTTTTCATTTCATAGATTTGACATAAATAGTGGGTATGGTCATAACTGTTGATAAAACAAGAAAACATCTTGATACTCAAAATACAGTCTTCTTTAAAATTGTCATTGTTACCATAATAAGGTAACTGATTGAATATAGCAAGTTAAAAATTTAGACTAGATTTTTCAAATATTTCACTTTCTTCTGCTATCAATAGTGTAATTGATTTTATTAGGCATATTGACAACACCGCCAATCACCATTCCAGCTAAGGCACTAAAAGACTCAAAGTATTATCCCAAGATCCCAATTTGATAACCCGAATTAAGTTGCAAGAAATTTACAATAAGATAAGTCCCAAATCCAACAGATAATTTTACATTTTTCCTAAGACAGTCTTTCTTTCCATGAACATGAATTATTTTCAACAAAAAAGAGTGTTAATCATCATATTGTGGTAACAGGGTTTGTAATGAGTGAAAAAGGGACTGCTTGATCAAGTCAGATTCGCATAGAGAATATTGTCAGGAGAGAAAGCCAGAAGAACTGTCTTACAAGTTCCAAAACGTAACTGCCAGTAGGACAATAATATTGGTGAAACTCAACCTAGATATAAGTTAATGGACAAGATCTTATAGCATACTTATATGTAGTTTGCAATGTTGCAATGTGAAATGTCAACCGATTAAGAAAACAGTTCACCTTCTGAACAGAAGTAAGACTATAATTCGTGCCGAGTAGAGCGGTTTAGGTCATGCAAGAAAAGAAAACCAAAAACATAAATGATAGTTGACTCAAAACTAACCGGCCTTCGTCAGCTCAAGGGAAGATACCCTTGCAGTGTAGTACATCCCTCTCTTGCTCAGATCCTGGACATTGAATCTGCACAAGCCTTCAAGAACAACTATGTATGTCACTCTCCCACTAGGTTTCTCCACTCCTCTAGACAGATGCAAAGCACGAGCAGCCACTCCCCTAATATTTTATCACACAAAAATAAAACTATTACGGCATAACAAAGGAATTCAAAACTAAGGAATTTCTTTGGGACAGAAAACTACCAATTGAAAGCAATAAAGATAAAATGAAACTACTAGCAATATGATTAAGAAAACCTGTTATGCCAACGAATAGCTTCCTGCTGATTTTTCCCATCAAGCTTAAGAATATCAGCGCTACCACCTTGAATTTTTGTGCTTCTCTCCCCGGAATCATGTTCACCTGATTATCAAAGCAAATAATTGTTTTCTATTGAAACACGAGTAGGGCAGAGCAGAGAAAAACGGAACCAATAATTACCTGCAGAAGCAGAACCCTCTGATGCAGCATCCCGGACAGGTAAAATGCCAATCAAACCCTTCTCCTCTCGCTGCCATAGCTCTTGCTCAACCAATTTCACACTGAAAAACAGATAAACAAAAAGGCAACGTTGTCAAACGAAGAACCATGAAACCAAGGCGCTGAAATAAATTATTGAAGATTCTCTCGTTAACCTGTTAGGAGAAGTGCATCGAATCCGGATAATGGCGCCAGGCAAAAGAACTTTATTCCTAAAAGGAAGGATCGCCAACCGACTAGGTAATTCAACAGACTCGGCCATAGTTAAATACAAATTGCAGAGGAATATCGTTTTCAGCTATGTGCAAAGAGAGTATGGATTATACAGACAATGAAGAAGACGATAGGAATTTATAAACAGACAATGAAGAAGACAATAGGAAAAAGAAAAGGGCAAGAATTAATTCAGTACAAGGTCAGAGAAACGGGAAATTATACTAAGCACCGATTAGCTTCAACTTATTCGCTGGATGAACCACATTTTATTATAATAATATAAAAATTCATTTAACGGGAAAGGTCTAAAGTATCTGATTCTTATTATAAAATCCCCATAAAAAAGATATGCATTTGTTACTTGTATATTCAGAGTGTTCAAAACCGGAACCAATTGTACGGATGGAATTCGATTTATATGGTTCACTTTTTGGTCTCGGTTGTTAATTTTATAGATTTTTTATTAATTCAATGGGTTCGATTTTAATATAGAAATAATCGATATAATTGAAATAATCGATTAATTCAATATATTTAAACTATTAATTAAATTCATAAAAAATTAATATATAAAACTTAATTTTAAGTTTGTTACATCGTTCTTTAAGTATACAATAAAATGGTAAAAAAAGACGTATATAACAAGATGGAAAAAGTATTATTATATTTTACTATATTTTTACTTTGAATTTTTATTATTAAACTATAGACGTTAACGTGTTTAATATATCCTTATATTATTTATTTAATTACTTGTTTTTAAGATCACAGTATTTTCAAGGACGGTGTTAAGGTGTGGCATGGCGTGGCAGCCGCCACACCCTAGCCGCCTGCGATTAAAATACCCCATGTATTTTTTTCATTCTGCCACACCGGCGGAGACTCAAAAGAACGAAGGTGGAGAGAGTTTGGCTTGCAGCCTGCAGATGCAGTGCTGCTTGTGTTGTGCAGTTTGATAAAACGATTGCAATGCACTTGAAGAGGAAGATGGGCTAGGTTTAAAGGGTTCAATTAGAGGAAGATGAGCTCATTTTAAAAATAATAAGAAGCTCAATAAATATAAATCAGTTATCTTAATTTGTGCCCAAAATATAACTTGCGTAATTCACCAGCAAATTGCCCTTTTCATTAAATCAGCCAAAAACGATTTTACTTCCTCCAACTCTCAGATAGTTCGCCGGAGATACTTGCATCGCCGCCGTGACACCTTCCATTTTCCGCCACTGCCATTACAACTTTTGTTTTCCGTCACAATAATTCTTTGAATTTTTTACATGTTAGTATTTTGAGATGAATTCAGATAGGGTTTATAATTTAAAACTTTAATTAACTACATAATTGGATACTTTCTAATTTATGAAATTGATATTTTGGATTGAATTTATTGAATTTTTTATTATTCAGTTATTGATTTATTTATGCAATTTAAGGCTTTAAGTTTTTGCTTTAATCCAATGCATTTAATTTTGTTTCACTGCTGACATTTGCATTCCAATTCTATTTGGGAATGAAATTTTAAGGTTTCCTTATATAGCATAGCCTCACGTAATCTTATGTAATTGATAGGTACATTTTGTTTATCGGCGAATTTATGATCGCCGGATAATGGTCACCGGTCGTCAATCGGAATGTCACACCCCATTTGAGATCCTGGCACCGTCACTGAGTATTTTTATTACAGTTTTTTTGAAAATGTGAGATATATATGTTAATTTATTTAATCATTGAAAGTGATTGTGATAATTATATATAAAATAAAAATACAAGAAAATGAAAAAATAAAGGAAATAAATCGGTTAAATGAACCGAACAAACCGAACCGAATAATTTGTTTCGATTTCAGTTACTTAGCTACTTCGATTCGATTTCAATTTCTACTATTTCATCTATTCGATTTTAGTGTATTTGGTTCTATTCGGTTATTAAACCGAGCTAACTGATGAACAATCCTAATTATATTAGATATTTCTATTGCAAAACGATGACGCTCCCTATCTACTCCGGATACTTGAGCAATATCAGTTTGGTTCAAAAATTGATCCAAACCGAACTAAAACAAAGTAGAAGGAAATATTGACGTAAATGAAATCAAATTATAATCGGTATTTGGTAAAACCGAATATAATTTGATTCGGCTATAACCGATTTCAAATTTTTGAATAATATAAAACAAAATTTACTTGTTATTTTGATGACACGTGGCGTCAATTGATGGCCATCCAATTTCATATGCTCCCCTTTTCTTTGTCATTGTTTGGCATTAGAATCGGTCCTGACATTTCAGGAGTTGTAGGTAAAATAAGAAATAAAAACCTTTTTAATTAAGAAAAGTTAACGTAATTTTTTTTTATTTTTAAGTTATAAATTTAACTCATTTATTTTGTATAAATTCAGGAACAAATTATAGTTTATATATACAAAAGAACATAATAAAAAATTTGAACCTTCTTATTCTAGGCCTTAAATTGTCGCATCATTGACTTATGTCCAGATCGGACTTGCTTAATATTTATATGTGTAAATAGGTAGATGTTCAAGTGAGGTTACATGGACCTTTTGATTTTGTTTTTTGTTTTTCTTGTTTCGGCGACTTCTCAAAAGTCGAAGTTCCAAAGCTTGATCAACAACAAGTTTTCAAAATTTCACGGATATACATCTTCTCAACTTCAATATGGACGGAATTGATTTTTCCGAGCTCAAGCATGTCATTAAAGCGTAGACCTATAGATCTGTGTTGTTATGCCACGATCTTCTATGGCTGTACGTATGTCGGGTGGCTGCCTAGAACTTAGCAACTTGCTTATGCATATTGAATGGAATTTGATTCAGATTGTTTGCTGAATCTGACCTATGCCTCGTTCACTGATAGAGCTCATCAAAATTATTGTTTTGTTGGACTTACCAGAGGATGTTGCATGTGTGATAAATTGATTTTCTTGGTTATTCAATTGTAGATATGGCTAGAAGATTATAATCATGCTACATACAATTTCTTAATGATGTGCAAATATGATTTACTTCGCAGAGTTACTAATCCTGATACATCTGTACTGGTAACTTGCATGAACTGAACTTGCTATTCAGGTGTCCTTACCAGTCATGTCATGCAAAAATTGCTGCTCAGAAGCTCCAAATCCTCGCCAACTTGTTTTAAGTTCACGTATATTGTCATGTAATTTATCTTGTTTTACTTGATTGATTAGAATGTCGATAAGAGGGTTTTTTTATTTTGATGAAAGAAAGAGGTACATTACAGTATGATTTATGAATGGGAAGCTTACATAAATGGCTGAAAACGTGGTTTGAAACTCAGCCAAAGTTTTGGCTAATTTCAGTACAATACAATTCAACATTTTTCTTCTTACTTTTTTGTATTTTCTCAATTTATTTTGTTATTATCCCTAGGGGAGAGCAAGAAACCTAAAGAATAGAACCGAACCGAATCTAAGAACCGGATCGGACTGAACTGAACCGGACCGAACCAAACTAATTAGGTTCGGTTCTTGGTTCTAATATTTTGGTTATTTAGTTTTAAGTTCGGTTCTCGGTTTTGAGAAAAAAAAAATCAAATAAACCGAAAACCAAACCTATTTAACCTAATAAAAAAATTAAGATTCTTTTTTACTTTTACGGTTCATTCACGTTTTATTCTTTTCAAGATTTCATAAGTTATTTGGTTTTTATATCTTATATGGTAGGTTATTGAGATAGAAAAAGTGTTTTGCATGTTAATGGTTGTGTTCATTCCTTATATATTTGTCTAATTTCTTATATAATGATCGTTAAATTTAATTTTATTTTCTTAAACAATAGTTAATTCTTTAACATGAAAGTAATTATTACATTTTTAACTTTGCTATCCCAAATAATTAATCTTTTTATGAAAATGCAATTTGGTTTTATATGGAACCAAACCGAACCAAAATCTATTAGGTTCGGTATTAGGTTCCTAATTTTTCTATTATTTGATTTTTGGTTTATTTGGTTCGGTTCAGTTCTTGGACCGAACCGACACTAGTGGAAAAAGGGCCTATAGGGACGTGCTATTTGGGAGGTTTCTATGAGAAACCGTTTGTAATGGTCATTAAAAAACACGGAGGCAGTTATTACGGACGGTTATTATGTAACAACCGTCCTTAATGCATATAGAAGTATTCCGGATGATTTTTACAAATGACCCGTCCGTAATACAGGTGTTTTTTAATTGCAATACCATCACATTGCGAACGGTTCTTTTGAAAAAACCATCCACAATGTTGTGTTGTAAAAATAAGTATTGCGAACGGTTATTATACATAAACAGTCCACAATCCTTAAAAAAAAAAAAAGCTAGGTACTGCGGACGGTCATCATGCATGAACCGTCCGCGTACACTTAGAATTAGAATTGAAAAGGAGAAATAAACCCCATCTATTCGTTGCAGCCGTCTTCCCTCGAAGAGATCAAACGGAGCTCAAATTTCCGACGACCACAACCACTTTCAGGTTAGTTTTTCTTCTCTTTTATGCTCGTTTTCTCTCTCTCATCCTCCTCTGCTCACTGTTTCCCCTTTCTTTCATCTTCTCACTGATTTCTTTTCAATTTTTTCAGCCAAAAGTAGCGTCCCCTTCTTTTTGTCCTAAAATTCCGTCGCCGTTGGCCTGAGATTCTCTCGTCGTCACCGATTAGAACTTATGGTGAGTGATTCTGATTTCTTTATTAATTTTTTGAGTGATTCTGCTTCTTAATTAGTTTTGAGTGATTCTGCTTCTTTCTTTAGTTTTGAGTGATTCTGCTTCTTTTTTTAGTTTGTGAGGTTAGTTCTTCTTAATACTGCTACAAGTAGTCTGAATGTTTGTTAGCTTCTGTTCATTTGTTAGTTCTTCATCTTGCTACACAGTAGACTGATTTATTAACTGTAACTGACAGATGTTTTTTAGTATGTGGTTCAAAATTGGTAGGAAATTACTTCGAATCCACCTACAGCGAAATAATTCTATAGGTAATAGCAAGCAGCCAAGTTTCCACCTTCTGACAGTAGGTGAAGTGTTGGCAATTTTCTTTTAGTTGAAGGTAATGAGCATTTTCTTGCAGCCTTACTGTTTTTTTTTTTTTCGAATTGAAAGAAGATTTTAAGGAGTCTGGTGGTCATCCTCATCCAACTTGGTGTGGCCTTATTATTGTTTTTAGTTGCATGCTTTCATGTGTTTAGTCCTTCATATCAACTTGATGCAAATTGTACTTCTTGCTTTAGAAAATCATTAGTTGAGTTTGAAATAGGTGAGACTTCTTATATTAATATTTCCACTAGCAAATAGTTGATTACTCGAGCTTAAATTGCAGAACAGCCTCAAGGCACTTAACACAAACTAAGAATTTAAAAAATTAGACTACCATTCAAATAATGAAATTAGATTAAAAAATATCCAAATTTAAAACTATGTAGCTTTTAATCCATTAATTATTATTTTCCTACTCGATGTTTAAAAAAATTAGGAAATTAGTTTGCCAAAGACTTTTTATGTCTTCTGTTTTAATTACTATGTAATATGTTCTGCTTTCAGTTTTTGAATTGTTTTATGGTTAAGTACATAAAAAATCTCTAGTAGCTGCTAACAATGCAGACTCAATAATTGCTTGTATGGGCTGTCATTTAACTCAGAAGTTCCGTTCAACCCGTAATTGGCCCGCACAAGAGAAAGCGTGGGCTTAAAAAGACTTCACAGCAGCAATGAACCGCAGCACAAGCAACGAATTATTAGCTGATGGTAGAAACAGAAGGTTCGGCAGCAGAATTACGCGCCACAAATGACTCCACAAGTGGGTTCACAAGATGAGGCGCTTCATCCTTCAAGCAAATTATAACGAGAATGTTAGCTAATATTACCATTGTGACATGACATAATGATTCATTCATATGTTCACTAAATCTGAAAATTGCAACTTTGCTGGGAAGGAACCAACACATGAAAGAAGAGGGACAGGTGAGAACCATATTACCTGGGGGCAGTGACCAACATCAGGCAGCACAACTTTGGTGCTCTTTTTTGTGCTTTTGCACCCCTGCGCTTTGTGTGCAACCAAAGCGCAGAGGTTGCGCTTCGCTTTTGACTACTATGAATTATGTAATCGTAATACTATTACTATGTTTATCTTTCCATCCTTTCAACTGGTGTTATTTTATGTCGTGTAGGTATTGGTTATTGGAGGTGGAGATGGTGGTGTTTTACGGGAAGTTGCTCGTCATTCTTCAGTGGTGCAAATCGACATTTGCGAAATAGACAAGATGGTTGTTGAAGTGAGTCATTAATTGGAATGTTTTCTACGTTTATATTTATATATCCATGATCTAAGAGCCTTGTGGAGAAGTGGATTCTCTTTTTCGCAAAATGCTTAAATAATGCAAGAGATTTTTTTTATGCAAATTGGGATGCGTCTCGACTTTGGGAGGTTTTGACAATGAAGAGCAGATGCTAAGAATCAATGGCGAGGCTAATGTTGTCGCTGTGAACGCTGCCAAGGATTATGGTAAGAATTCTCAATGTAGAAAATACATAAGTGAATTAGAATTGTCTCTTAAAAGTGAAAATGAAAATTGAAGTTTTATGTTAGAACATTTTAAATTATAAATATATCATTTGTAACTTAAAGTTTACATTCAACTCCTATCATAAATTTTTTTTTCGTAAAATTGATTTTTAACATACCATGGAATTACATGTATACCCTTTGATTCATTATTTAAAACTCAAACTTCCATATTCATAATTCTATATTTTTGAATTTCAGTTTGACCAAACATATGACTGAATTGTTTGATGGTAAGGTGCACTTCACAGTCCTTTTGAGTGCACTGATTCCATTCTGAATTGC